>JAQGAH010000038.1:0-116233 GCA_034696885.1 Lepidocyrtus paradoxus
CCGAGTTGACCTCAATTTTGCGTTGATTATGTTCACAAAGAAAGCGGATTTCAGCGATTTGCAGCATTGGGAATTAGTTTGATATCAAAAAGCACAAATATAGATGTTTACAACAAACAGTCCCGGACATTTTCAAAATTCCATACGACGCTAATTGTTGCAAACCTGAAAAAGTTTGGTAATTAATTTTAAAACTAGCCATCCACAGCTATACAAACTTTCCACCGGATACAGTATGGAAAGCTCAACATATCTAACCAAGATACACAAAGCACATAACTTTGGCAACTATATAAAGTACGCCTGTTCAATTAAAATTACAGAAAACTGGGTTATGAAAACCTCAAAAGAAAATGAGGAAAGAAATTTTTTGATTTTTCATATTTAAATGCACAATACAAAATTTTAATCGTCAATGTTGTACCAATTCAACTCTGGTCGTGTTGGACACAATACTGATGATTAGTTGGCACCAAAAATTTAATATGAAAACAGTTTTATAGTTTTGTAATAGCTTTTTATATCAAAAACTCGAAATATTTGAAAGCGGTAATTTTTGTGGCGTACAAATTACTTCTATATATGATAAATGTGATGCAAAATTTAGCAGGCATACGAACGCGATGACTTCATAAGTGTAAACACATTAATCGTTCTACCGAAAGTAGAAACGTTTTGTAGTAATTTTTTTACGTCTTTTATAACATCAAAAGGCGCAAAAGTTGTAATGGTATATTGATTTATAATATCTAAAAGAACGGTACAATTGTTTAACAGTAATATTGTACCAACTCAGTTTGGTGGTGTAGGGCACAATATGGATGATTAGTTGGCGAAAAAAATCAATTTAAAACAGCCATATATTTTTGTTATAAAGTTTTAAATCCATAATGCAAAATAGTTTTAAATAGCATTTTTGTCACACGCAAATTACTAATATATATTTAAAACCTGATACAAAATGCAACAAGTAGACAAACACGACTTCATCAGAACAACCAGATTATTAACTTGCGACCGTTAGGTGAAACGCAAGTTACTAAGATCGTCTGGGCAGTCTGTCCGTCTGTCCGTCCGTCCGTCAACACGATAGCGTCTACAGTTTTGAATTGTTTTGTGTTTTACCTCTGTCAGCATTAGTGTTTACCAAAATGACGAATCGAGTTCGTTATCCAACAAAATCGGTTAACACCAACACCAGAAAAAAGCGAAAAGTGCAAAAAATTTATGTAATTTTTTAGAGAAAATGTGGACTTTTACTATTTAAAAAAGCCATACAATTTTATTATCACCAATGTTGTGCCAAATAGACTTTGGTCGTGTAGGACACAATAGTGATCATTAGTTGGCACCAACAGTTCAATACGAAAACAGCTAGATATTTTTGTAATAGGTTTTTATATCAAAAATGCAGAATATTTGAAAATGGTAATTTTTGTGACGTACAAATTACTTTCGTATAGGATAAAATCTGATCCAAAATTTGACAACCAGACCAACACGCTGACTTCGTTAGTGCAACTACATTAATCATTGCGCCAAAAGTCAAAATGACACAGTTTTCTGTAATTTTAATTGAACACGCGTACTTTAAATGGTTGCCAAGGTTATGTGCCTTATGTATTGTGACGATCCTAAAGACCGCTTGCCCTGATTCGGTGAATATGCTCAAATAATGATGCAATGATCATGAGACAGGAGAGACTTATAACTGAAATTTTACTTTATTCTATGGAGTAAAGGAATATAACAGAGTTAATCAACTTTCCTAGCACTGAGTTAAGTTGAGCCTCCTCAAAAGGAAGACTGAAAAAGCCTTTTGACTGAGGCTGGAATGAGATATAGAAAAGAGAAGTTGAGCCATGAGTTGTTTCATAGCGTACGTCCAAATCTATTCTGAAGATCATCCTTCCTTCTGGGATGCTGGGAAGATGAGATGAAGGTCGGTTATGGCCAGATGGAAGTGTGAGTGGTGGAGGGTGGGCACAGTATTTTGGTCAGGTATGTTGAGTTTCCCATACTGTATCCGGTCGCAAGTTTGTATAGCTGTGGATGGCTAGTTCATTGCACCAAAAGTCGACACGTGTTGTAGTAAACTTCTTTTATGCTTTTATAACATAGTTTCCTGTAATTTTAATTGAGCAAGCATAGTTTATATTGTTGTCAAGGTTATGTGTGTTATGTCATTTGGTCAGCTAAGTTGGGGGTTTCTATACTGTATCCGGTCGCAACTTGCGACTCGCAAGTTTGTATAGCTGTGGATGGCTAGTTGATTGACTATACAGATAATATAAAGCCAGTTATTCCAGTGGAAAAAAGAACCGAACCTGTGGTATTATCTAATTACAAAATTGAAACCCAATCAACCAGACCTCACCTAATTGAAGTTCACCGACTGGAACAGAAGAAGGAACCAGAATTTGAGGACGATGCATGGAATACCACAAGCGAATTGGAAGGTGCTCCAGTTCCAGATGTCAAACCGCGTATTGCTGGCCTAAATCAAGTTGATTTAGCTAATGAAAATGAAAACGAGACAGAGGCTTTGAACTGTTTGGAATCCGAATAGCAAGGTTGAGTGATTTAGAAATACAAAAAGCGAGAATTTCCGGTGATGATAAAACATCGGCAGAAAAGGTCAATTTAGCTCCAACTCCTAAGAAGCAATCAAAGAGAAAACGACGAAGGAGACGCTGAATGTTTAAAAAAGTAAAAGTGTGTTCATTGTATAAATTATTTAATTACTTAAAAACGTTCGTACTTAATTCAAACATTCGGTTACAATAAGTCTAGGCTAACATTATTACGTAATCGCTAACATGCATATATATTATATTTTGTATCGGTATAAATAAATAAAACTTTGATATATAACACTGTGTTAAAATTTATATTAGAAACAATTTGGCGTACTCGTATTTAAATAAGGCTTCATCTCTATCTCCGACTCTCATACTCACTTTCATGGTGTGAATAGTAGGGCATGGATCCATAAATGGAAGCTTGTTGATGCTGTTGATGTTGCTGAAGCTGCTGAAGCTGTTGTTGATGGTGTCTTGGGGAGGCATATGAACTGCTGTAGGTTGGATTTGCATTATACATACTACTTGGGGGGCCCATCGCCATTGCACTAGCAGGGTACATGGATAAACTGGCACTTCCGCTCGCTGCGCCTGTATAACTCGGGTGTACGGCATAAATGCTGCCACCACCTCCAGCCATGGCTGGGCTAAGAGCTGGATATTTGGCATGGTGCATGGCATGTTGATGGGACAAGTACTTCGAGTTACTCCTCAGTGTCGAATAGTTCCCTTGATGGGGCATCATTAAATGTGGCTCTGTCTTGTGAGGACAGGTACATTTGGCTCCACCTGGACCTACACTGACAACACTAGGGGCAACCTGAGGATATCCTGAAGAAGCCAACGTTTGGCTGACCAACTCCGATCCGGAGGAATTTGTTAGTTTGACGAAGCAAACGATAATTATGACAAAAATGACGATGAGCACGATGACTCCTCCAACAATGCCAAATATAAGGCTGTCCATGTTGTTGACCTCTTGGGGCTTGATTTTAGATACGTGATGATGATCTCCCTTTTTGATGCCGTGGTTATTGGTTCTACTGGTTGTGGTGGGAGCAATTGACCAAATGATGTCGTCTTGTGTGGTCGTCGTCGTGCTGACTGTGGATGGCAATGGAAGGGGAGTTGTGCTTGAACCGGGCTCACATGTTAATTCACCCAACTGCAAGTCAAGCACACTATGGCCCTCCAGGTTCTTTGGTCCCGAGCATATCACATTGCTCTCAACGGCTTGAAGGTACTTGACCAAGTTGACGGCGTTACAGTCGCAAATTGGAGAAAGTCCCTGAAGCTTGATATTTTGTGTGAGGAAGGGAGGGCTCAAATTTGTGACCTTTGAATCACTCACATCCAAGATAATATTGGAGGACATTGGAACAGGGACGAGGATAGAGGGGAGCATTGTAAGGCTCGTGTTCACCAGAGAAATCATCACTTCCGGTGAAGTGAGACCTGCAAATGTCCCAGTGGAAATGGCCCTCACACGTCGACCCCGAAGTCCGATTCGTTTAACTCGTGAATTTAGACCGGGGTGAATCTGATCCGCGATTTGGTAGTCTTTCACTTCAAAGTCGAAATTTTCCAAATAATGTAGTTGAGAAAGGAGACCCCGAATATCAAGATACCCCAATTTAGGTAAATTATACAACTCAATCGTCTTCATATTTTTCAGGTTCAATGCAGTTTTCTCCACTTTCATCACATTATCGAGGTTATTCAATTTCAAAGACTCGAGGCCCAGCGGGAAGATATGTACCCCAGAAATGATGTTCATAAAATTTCCCGACAAATCCAAACTTTTTAGACTGGGCGGGAAGGATGCCTCCAGGGTATAAAACTGGTTACGAGACACGTCCAAACTTTCCAACAGCGTTGTGCGTTGGAAGGCTGCCTCCTCAAATCCTTTAATTAAGTTGTTTGACAGATTAAGTCCTCTTAAAAAGGGCATCTCCAATACTGGAATGGCCTTTACTGAACAATTTGAAAGGCTTAAATATCTCAATGTCTTGGGTTCACTAAAAATGTTTTTTAACGAAAGTTCACTAAGCGGATTATAGCTCATATCCAGCCGCTTCACATTGACCAGAATGTTCAGATTCTGTGGAACTTCTTTAATCCGGTTTTCCGCCATATCCAACTGTTCCAAATAGAAATATTGACGCTGTAAGGCTTCGTGTGGTATGGCCTGGAACGCATTTCTGCTAATGCTCAGCTTGTGCAGCTTCTGTACATGATTCCTATCGAATATCGTGGGTGGCAATTGTGACATGTAATTATTTGATAGGTCCAGCTCCAACCGGATTATCCCATGGAACACGTTGGCATCCAAATTTTCTAATTTGTTTCCAGACAAATCAACCATTTGCAATTGTGTTGAGTTGAGGAAAGCGTTTTGAATGACAAACTCAATCAAATTAGCACTCAAGTCAAGTTCTCGTAAATGAGGAAAGTTGGAGAAATTCATTTCATTTAGATTTTTTATCTGATTTTTGGCAAGTCCAACAAATCTCAGTTGCTTGCAGGGCTTGATAAACTCGGTTGGGAAGAGGGTGAACCGATTATCATTTAAATTGAGGTTCCACAACTGGCCAAAACTTTCAAAGCTGTTTGGATAGGCATATGAGATGTGATTATGACTGAGGTCTAACGTTTTCAACCTGTCAAAAGAGCCCACAAATCCTTTGAAAGAGTTCATCTTGTTATGCTTCAGATTGATTGTGATCAAATTGCTGGTGTTGTAGAAAGTGTCGGATTTCATATTCGATATCTGGTTGTGACTAAGGTCCAAGGTTGTCAAACTCAACATGTTCTCAATTATCCCGATCTCCTTGAGCGAATTCTTTGAGAAATTGAGCGTCTCAATTACATACATGTTTCCAAACTTTGGCAAGTATTCCAACCGATTTCCAGCCATGCTTAATGTTTCCAGACTATCTAGTCCGTCAAATGAGTTGCCAAAAAAGCTGGAGATTACATTGAAGCCCAAATCCAGCTCTCTCAAATTTCCCAACAGGACAAAGTTATGTTGAACCAGGGTTGACACCTGGTTATGGTCTAATTTAAGGACCTCCATGGCTGGAAGTTGGAATCTAGGTATGTTGCGTATGCTGTTAAAACCGACATCCAGCTCTTGTAATGAAGTGGGGAGCAAGACTTCATCCAGATTTTCTATTAAATTTCCCCTTAAACTGAGCTGCTCCAAGTTTGGAAATTTTGTGAACGTTTCTGGGGGTATTTCTCGAATCAAATTGTGAGAAATGCTCAGCTTTGTCAGGTTCTGATTTTTCATTGGGGTCAACGCAGAAATGCGGTTGTAGTCTAGAGTGAGGGACAGCAAACTGGTGATGTTTTCTACCGCCAGCCCAGGGAACGTCAACAGGTTATTGTCAATTAAATTTAGAGAGACTAAACTGGTTAGTCCATCAAATACGGAGGTCGGAAGTGTTCGAAGTTGGTTGACTCCCAAATGTAATTCCTTCAGGTTACGCATGCCATTGAAGAAATCCCTTGGAATTTCACTGATTCTATTTCTACTCAAGTCGAGGACTTCCAAGCTAGTTAAGGATTTCATGTCTTTAGTCATGTCCAAGTTTTGGAGCATATTTCCGGATAACTTGAGAACACGTATGGTTGAAAGTATCTTCAAAGAGGTGATGGGGATTTGCGTGAGAAAATTGTAGGATAAGTCCAGTTCCTCAATGGTCTCAAGCCCAATGAAGGAATCACTATTCAACCGTTGAATTCTGTTTGCTGATAAATCCAAGTATTTTAAATTACTTAGACTTTTAAACGCGCCCCCTTGAACTTGGACCAATTCATTGTGACTCATGTTTAGAAAAATGAGAGATGGAGCATTATGAAAGTCATCAAGTTTCAGCTCATCTGAAAATGCCATATAGAATGATTTTATATTTAAACTGATTAAAATGTTTTAAATAAATAAAGGTTTAATACAATGAGTGACATACTTATCGAATTGATGCTTAA
The DNA here is from genome assembly GCA_034696885.1 of Lepidocyrtus paradoxus. Lineage (NCBI taxonomy): Eukaryota > Metazoa > Arthropoda > Collembola > Entomobryomorpha > Entomobryidae > Lepidocyrtus > Lepidocyrtus paradoxus. The sequence goes on from JAQGAH010000038.1 coordinate 6,573, forward strand.
ATCCAAAATCTTTAAAGCATTTGGTCCCTTGAGGGATGTGGAAGGCACCGATTTCAACTCATTGTCATCCAGATAGAATTCCTGTAATTGTAAAATTATTTATTTCACTATGCAGTTCTCATTGGCATCAAACCTATGAATTGATGTACAGTACCTCCAGACTGAGACACCCCTCGAGTATCCCTCCATCAACATGGGACAGCATGTTATTCCCCAAAGCCAGCACCTTCAACCGGGGAAGTCTTTTGAACTCATTTGTACTAAAAATGGGATTGAGTTGATCTCCGAGCAAGTTGGAACTCATGTCGAGAATCTCTAGACTTTCCGAAAGACCTTCAAGTGACTTCTCTGTCAATCTTCTCAACCAGTTGTGGCTCAAATCCAGAGTTCTCAACGGCACTCCACTGGCGAGCAGGGCCTGTGGAGGGATATTCTGGTATTTTACAAATCTTTGCGAGAAATATGACACTGGTTGTCGGAACGGAAGGCTAGGAAAATCCTGGGGGAACACTACATGGTCACAATTAATCCGGAAGCCTTCCTCTTCCGCTACTGAGCACATACAATGAGGAAGGGATGAGGTCTCCTGGAACTCTTGACAAGAGATCCATTCCTCGTCATTTGGCACTTCCACCTCTGAGCTCTGTGCAATATTTAAACAAAAGATGAAAATAACACTTTGGATCAATTACAATAATTATTTTTTTCGCACTAGTCCTTAATTTTCTTACCACAAAACTAATTAAACTTAGCACAAGGACCACTGCAAGACTCCACATTGCAGTATCACATTGCCCCTTCCTTCTCTCAAGGGGCTTCATCATCAAGTTCTGCAAAAAAATCAGACAAAAATTCCTCTCATTATTTATCACTGGGGCACTCTAATACAAAGCACAATTAATTCCAACCCCGACTAAAATAGAACAGCGCTTTGTAACGCCATTTTCCTTTCGTTTTCAATCAGATTCATGTCGTCAGATATGCCTACTTTGCTCCCTCCCTTACCGAAGAACCAGGCGTTAATCACCTCAGCTAATATCTTTCTTCGGGATACTTAATTACAATTAGCTTGCGCTCATCTCCCTCTGTGACTGCATTTCACTGAAAGTGCAATAAAAATCTAATCTCAGATTTATATCGGGTGGGGATAATGTCACTTCAACTCAGGAGTCGCACAATCTACCACACATGAGTAACGGCATTCATTCGAATGCAAATGTTCCATGAGAAAATTAAACGGAAGTTCAAGAGCACAGCCACACCACACTATCATTATCCTGATCTGTTATGATCCCCTCTTGGCTTGGCTCATTTTTTCACATGCGTCTGTGCGTAGTTTACAAGGTACAATGGGAATAATAATTGTAGTCAGACGCGTGAGAGGATGTAAAAAAGGCTTTGGCTGTGGCAGCGATATCTAATGAAAATGATAATCTCGAGCGGATGTTGACTGCATTTTCATTAGCTGTAGCCTCCTGGGAACTCTCAAGACTGGGTTGGTAATGCGTTGCCCTACAATACTCGAGTTGAATGTAATGCACGCCTCATTTCATGCTTTGTTTCGATTCAAAACTTGAGATTTTTTAAAAACATATTTATTTGTCTTATGCCTACAGAATCCCTACTCAGAATCCTATGCCAGAGTGATCAGATAGAGCGTGCACTATAGTACGTGATATACGTATGTATACAACCCTTCCACCAAGCCCTGAGTGTTTTTCCCCTACTTTTAATAATTTTTCATTAGTCCCGATTCATGGGAAACTAGGTGAATCTTGTTCCTCCCTACCTTGCATGTCTTGATTTTCATTCTTACTTTTTCTTTCCCGTTTCTCCTCCTACCTGAAACACTTCCTCTGCTTGCTTGATATACTAAACTACACACGTGATTGTTTACGAGTGAGACGGCATTGTCAACTTTGGTTATAATTTATAATGATAAATGATCTTTGTTTAAGATTAGAAGGTTCAACGAATGACAAAAAGAATGGTCATTGAAAACAAAAGTTACTTTTTATAGGGACCCCATACATGTAAAGCATGTCCAGATAAGTATCAACAACTCAATACTGAACCGTTTCGTGTCACCACTTTCACCCTCTTTCCGTTCTGGACAGGACAGAAACAGTTTAAAAAATGCTTACCAGTTATTTAATCCAATCTTTGAAGACGAAGAAAAAAACTGTTCCTAAAGCGGGTAGAGAATATTTAATTTGAAAGATTTTTTTTACTTCTGGTTCACATGATTCATCTCAACCTAACAAAGTAACATTTTTCACTCGTATTAAATTTGCATATTGATATCCCGTCTAGTTCACACATTTCACTTCGGTCAACTATACTGTACAGAGAAAAAACTCGGATTGTTGGGGAAATTTTTCGCAAGAAACCCGTTAAAAGTCACAGATCCACAGAGGAAAAGTTAAACTGCCTCGTCTACGACGATATGAGGAAGTTGTACTACTAGCGTAAAAAAACTTACTGGTTCACTCACGTCACTCCGTATTTAATAAATTGCCAAATTGTTCCCGTTCCTTCTGATCATTTATTCGATCAATGCATTCCTCTCACAACTTAACTCCTTTTTTGTCAGCCTGCCACTGCCAAAAACCACTCACAAAACTTTACGAACCAATCGAGGAGAAATGAATGTGTTTAATACATTCGGCAACCAATTCAAAAAAAACATAATCAGTCAGGGGGTCCGTCTGCTTGCACACATAGTTTATTCAAAACTCTCATCTTCCCAAAATCCAACACCATTTCCCTACATACGTTCCTCTGCAAAGATTTGGCATTTACTTTTTACGATTCGCAACGGCTGTTATATGTTACGTATCAGCGTTTTTTGTTGCCTAACTGTCGTCATATCGTGTTAACAGGCTATGGTGCCGTTTCGATATCCTCCTCGTCCTATCCCTATCTTCCCTGCCCTACGTAGGCACACTAATGTGGAAGAGAGCTTTTCAAGATTTCAAAAAGGGGAAAAAAAAGAATGTCAGGTAGGAAGGACTAATAAGTATGAGAAGTACAAAAGGAACTTCGAATCTCTCTAGATGACGATCCTCAGCATCATCATCATCAACGCCACAAAAGTGCAGACACTATTATCATCATCAGCAAGTTTATAGTATTATATGAGCGTGATTTGTAATAATAATCCGAGGCAGCAGACCAACATCCAAAACTATAGGACCTGGTAAGAGGCAGGGCATTCTCCTTTCCGCTACTTTTTTTTTGCTACCCCTTCGCCACCACACCAATTTCTATTCCTTATTGCATATTATGATGATATGATATGATTATTATAACTAACACTACCAAATACCGCAAAGCAACGTAATCCCGAAAAAAAATATAATCACACATACGGCCACTGTAGCCAAAGGTTTTTTTTTGTATGGCAATAGACTAATATCAATATTTTTTAAAGAAGACGAATAGGAGGAGGAATATGATAAGAAATAATTTTTATGATCGTGCCTGGCCACTTGTTGTTTTCCTTTCTCCGCGATATCCTATGAAATGATGGGGCTTTGGTTATGGTTAGTTGTACGCTACGTTACATGCCTGTCTCGGTGTCAGTGGTTTCGTTCAGACCATATCTTCCCTAACGTTCCTCATTTTTTTTAAAGCCAGCTTGAATCTGAATCACCGTAAATGTAGAATGCATAATGTATTTTGAACGAAAAGGCTGAGGAGCCAGGTACGATAAGTTTCGCCATGATGGGAAGGGAAATCAGGTAAAGATTCGGTGGTCAACAGCGAAAACGGCAGAATATTTTATGTGGGCCTGTGCCTGTTTGCATATCATCAGTACATCATCTAGGCACCTTACTGCCTACAAGTACGTGAGTAGTTTATACTGCTGGTGGTGGTGGTGGTGGTGGAATGAAGGTCTTTGAAAATGTATTTTTTAGGCCCACTTTACCAAAGAAAACAATAAACAACAACAATCATAAAATAAACAATATTAGGCTTCGCAAAACGAAACGACTTACTTGGGTAATACGTATTTAATCTTGAGGTACAACTCATGTACAAGCCATGCACTCATTCCATTACATTCACTGGTTTGGCTAACCATTCAACAAACTTCACTACAAAACTCACTCTGTTGCCACTGAAGAAAATAGGCTTTTTAAAAAACTTGATTTTTCCTCGCCATTCACTGCCCGTATCCGTCCACGACGAATTCTGCATACCTTTGCAATAAAATAATCAGGTAATTCATGTTTTCAATCTCGTTCCCCTCTCTCCCTGCTTGATTTTCTTCAGTGTTTATTGGTATTTAGCGAAAGATTAGCAAAAATTTATTTTGATGGTGTTCATTATAAAAAAACAGTACACAATGGCTAAAAACACTTCACCATTCACCATGCGAGGGGCTGAGCCCTTCTCAAATTAAGTTTTTTTATCCTAATTTTTCCACACATAGATGAGCTTACTTATAAAAAAAGATAAGTCAAGCTGTTAAAAAAAGTATACAGCATGTATATACAAACGATTGATATCTGGTCAATACCCATTCACTCATTAACCTCATATATTGGATTGAAATTGAAGGCGAATCTGAAGAGGAAAGGGTTAGGTTGGACCAGTAAAACGAGATGATTCACTGGCCACAGGATTGATCTGAGGGACTGATATGCACAAAATAGCAGTAAAATCCACTATCACTATTATACCGACAAGTAGCTGAGGATATCGTTAAAGCATTGTTACTCCCATTAAAAAAATCCTTTAAATGCTTTCATGTTCGACCCTTGACTATAAGCCAGATATCGGTATATAAGAAAAATTTAATATAAAAAAAGATTCAAAAGGACTCTAATACTTAGTAAAGCCAGGAATGGTTTATGATCATGAATCATATATTATGACTGATATTTAGCTATCTACATATTCGATATACACTTTACTAAACCACAGACGAGCAAAGTCAGAATGAATGGGCGATGACGAGGACGGACGGTTTGGCTAGTAAAAGGTAAAAATGGATTGTTACAAGTCTCCCTGTCTTCTTGTAAGACGATATTCCTTCAACTCTCTGCCTGATTGAAATTCGTTGCAGTTGCTGCGAGTCCTCCTTGCTCCTATTACCTGTACCGTACTCACATGCGTGGTAGGTGTAGGACTTGGATGTTGATGAATTGAAAGGTTTTAAAAGCTTGTTTTACCTTCTATAACGTTACCTTCATCATTATCATGATTATCATCACCACCAGCACATGTAGTCGCAAGTCCCACTTGTATGTGTGCAGATGCACTATGAACATTCGAAAAAAAAATGCCGTGTAACAGTTTTACACTCCCCACCATACGCATACTGGCTCAGTCATCAGCAAGATGACGGGAATATATGAACAATGTAAGTACAACTGTGACTGAAAGGATGCCAAGAAGGGAGAAGGGGAACCTGTTGGTTCCCCTTCTTTGAAAATCAACAGGATCTCCTTTTTTAGTCCTTCGCTATCCCCCTTCTGCGACTACACATGTTCATCTTGTCCTTATCATCATATCAATGTTATATTAGGAGTCAGTTATGAAGATGTATATATTTTTAATATTATTTTTGTGTGCACTGGGAGCTGAGCTTCAAGTGTCGAATTTTTGTGGTGGTGTGAACCGCTTTAGGGCCCCTCACACAGTTGAAGCCCTTCTTTAAAAAAAAAGAAAACTGATGATGATCATGAATCATGATTCAATGATATGGAATTGTACATGTGATACTAGAATTAGAAATAAAAAACTATGCCGAGGTGGTGTATTACATTACGTTACAATCTGCATTACGCCGTTCGTGACGAGGCTACTTTTAGAATCTCTCTGGGGTTTAGTAATCTTATTTCACGCTTAAGATTTTCGCCTTTTTTGTTAAAGAAACGTTACTTTTTCATTAGGTAATGTATTCCAAGCTTCTCTCGTTTTATCTGTTGGTATCATGATATCCCACTATAAAAATAAATAAATACCGACACTTAAATATCTGTTTTTTGTCTCCTTTATTTTGATTGATCAAATTTTCCCTTGTGTACTTTTCAAATGGATTTTACATGCCGAATCGATTTAGCAAATCCAATAGAAAAAATAAGACTGCTGCGATGCTACTTACTGGCTTTCCGATAGCTCACAGAAAAAAATGGAAAGCGCGTGGTTATCAAATTGTGAATGTTATTACGTTGTCAACATTTGCAAAAGTTTATTTTTAAATTATCGCCGTTTTTTCTTCAAAATAAATCTTGTACTCTTACAAGACACGGAGGAGCGCAGTAGCAAGAAAAAATATTGTGTAGTCATTATGGATATTAAATTACGTTTCAAATGTAAATGCAGTTATCGCGCTCAGGATCACTATTACAGATTGAGATTGCAGCATTCATCTTCATCATCATCAAAATTAATAACATGACTATTACTTAAAAAATAATGCAATAACTTGGTAAATAGGCATGATTTGGGTTAGTGCAAGCGCACACTTTCAAAGTTACATGGGCTGGTTATGGTCAGCTCATCTTCAGATAAGGTTTTATCTCAGTTAACGTTAAATTGACGTATCTGTGCTATTGGGCTTGAGAGGTTTAAATGCATAATTATCGTATTTCATTTTTAGGTTGCCATTCATCATCATGCTTCATGAGGATAAAGTCTTTTTGCACTTGAATCCAAAAATAAAAACTCATCATTACCTATTACGCATGCATATAAAAGCCATTAGTATATAAAAAATTAAGTGCATATAACTATCAGAGCCATTATATATTTTTGTAAATTTTACTTTTCTTAAATAATACTCCCAAATCGGCTTTTTTACAGTGTACAATGATACTTTAAGATGTTTCTGCTCATTTTTGTTCATACTTTTATATTTATGGGCTTAGGCACAAAGGATTCAACTTTCTCACGAAATCCTCCTCCTTTTTTGTGATAAAGATTCAAGAGTAAGTAATGATCTTTTATGATTTGGTGTATAACAGAAAAAAGACATTTTTTCACATAGATATCTAGTTTACCTACATTACGTGAGTGAATATGCTGCTGGTAGAATACATCCATCCACACCAGAGAGAGTATAATGGATGGTTAAGAACTACAGTACATATTTTTAAGCCTCCTCCGCCTCTCTTACTTACTATGAGCTAGAAAAAGTCTTTCAACTCGGATAAGCCTCCCTTATCAACCCAACGCGTAGTCGAGTAGGGTGGTTGAGTAGAGAGGGGATTCGAGCATTCATCAACAAATTTATAACGCGGACAAAGTCAAGAAAAAAGGGTTAATATCCAATTTGAGCACAACAATGCAGACCAGCTCGCAAGTTTCAATAGAGAGTTGTGGTGGGGGTAAGGTGCTAATGTGAAGAAAAACTGAATGAAACAGGTGGAGCAGGTGGAAAAACTACTACTTACGAAAACGGTTGTTCCTGTTCTAAGAAAAGTATGTGGCTGCGGAAGAGACTATGCTACAGGTTCTTCCACCTTATTCCCTCTCAAGTCTGAATCCTGATTCTACTCCCTCTGCTGATAGCCCAGCCATGAACTACCTGTGCAGGACAGGAGAACAATGCATTTAAAAATCTCGAGCTTCGTAAAATGAACATAGTTAGATTAGCACTTGCAGTTGATGATGAATGATGATGCTGATGCTGATTCCGTTTTCTTTCGACAAGTCTTGTCCCTGAGAAGGAGAATGTGGGGGAAGTGTTTGATTTGATATATTCTAGCTAGTTAGCATTTCATATTGATTAAAGAGAAGAATGGCAGAATATGCAAAGACTAGTCTTACTGGTGGTGCTACCAGTGGTGATGATTGTGACTGTACCGTTATCAATTGCCAAAAGGTTTGGCTCTTGGCTCTCATCTTGAGCGGTGATGAAGAATATGATAATGTGGCTCAGCAAACTGCCTGCAGCAGAACCAGGTGGAATGCATAAGTTATGCGGTTCCTTTTTCGCTATTGTCTTGTAAAAACTGAAAACGATATATTTCTTCTAATGGATGACGGACACTCCTTGTTCGAATTTTGGGAGCAGGAAGCAAAAAAAAGTACATAAAAGCCCTCGTTTTCCTCGGTACGTATATTTTTATAGGAAGTCAATGGTGATGCTGATGATCGGTTTTAATTTTAAAAGCAATAATTTTCAAATGCTCTTGGCTTCTCAAAGAATTGGGCCATAATAAAAAAGGGGTGTAGCGAAATCATAGGGATATAGTAGCAATTTCCTTCAAGAACCATCCAACTGATCATATATTTTTACAGATTTTCCTAAACATATATAGGGATTTCCTCCATTCATGCTACAGTAACTATACTAATGATCTAATAAAGATGCGTCTTGTACAGTACACAATGAAGAGATCTTTATGATTTAATCTTGTAAGATTACGCTCTGATCCTATATTAACGCGGTCATTCTCTAAATATTTTTTATGTCTATTGTTTGGTCAGCAACATTCTATCCCCTTCCGTACACACAATATTTATTATAGGTGCAGGTGCAGTGAAGGAAAATAAGATGGTGGGATAAAAAAGGTTGATGATAATAATTTGAGGATTGAAAGTAATAAGCTTATGTTGCAAATCGTTTCGAAAAATTGTAGCAGTTTTCCCTTTCTTTCATCTTGTGAAGCCCCCGAACTGATGGCATGCCTGTTTGGACTGATTAATAGAAAAAAAGGGAAAACTTTGCAAAGAAAGAGAACCCTAATGATCGGCAGTTTGGCTTCAGGTAATTTTTTTCTCACGATTGTGTCGTATTTGTGCAATTTGAGCTGACAGAGTTGATCAACTTTGATACGGGTTGATGAAGCTGACGGGATTGTGTGTTCTGTCGAGAATGTGGGATTTCAAAAATAACGTTCATAATCAAACTTGGATGAACATTACATGAAGATTGCTTACATACTAATGATAAGGCAGAGACAACCCCACCTCAGATTTTTTTGTCATTGATGATGCGATATATGCTCACTAAAACAGCTTGACATGACATGTGTGATGATGATGATGATGAGAAATAAACTTTTTTTTTGCGAAATTGTCTTCTGTCTATTATCTGTATTGTATTATTAAATATTATATCACAAGAAAACAGAGAGATTCATTTTTTAGGAAAAAAACAACGCTACAAAAAATAATATTGTAACACAACAAGATATGCCAATAGTAATACAAGTGTCTAAATATTTTGACAATACAATTCTTTAAAAGTACGATTACTCAACAATAAATCAATAAGGAATTAGTGGATTTGCGAAGACTGAGATAAAATACAAAAACAAAAATGTTCGTTAGTTCTTTTACAAAAAAGCGTGTTAAGTTATTACCTATTATCTATACTATCTAACATCTATAAACTCAACTATAAATTAGCATTGTACAACGATAAAACTGTTAGTTCAGCTGCCTGTCAGCTACCATTCTTTTATTGTTTCCTAAACTCCATATGTCATTATTGCAGAGTATAGGGTTTATTGTTAAGTAGTTGGAAATCATGATGTATTGGAAAAAGACAATTACTTTGTCTGGACGTTTACAAGCACTAAGAAAATAATACTTTTTTTTTTGCTATTCATCATACAATTAATTAGCTGCACTGAGAATTCAAATACTTGATTGAGATGAAAATAATAAGAAATGTTTTTTTAAATACTTAAAATACATACATTGGTAACTTACTGTTAACGAATATTTAACCTTAGCTGTGGTTGGTTAGTACAAAATATTATGGAATATTAAATGCAATTTAAATGCTTCGGTTAAGAGACAATGGTTAACAACTGGAGTACCTCTATAACTTAGCTTTTATACAGTTTACTACACTAAATATGTGAGGTTTAGGCCCATTTTACAATTCTAAAAAATACTTCCGATTTTTCCTGATCTGTTACTCTTGTAAATTATGCATAAATATTTTCAAGAATCTCTATTTGTTTTTATCATATTGATTTACCGTGTATTTAGTATTTACCCCCACAACGTTTCGGTTTTGTACAATGAGGTTTTCTACGCATATCTTAAAATTTCCAGACAAGCTATTATTGTACTTGCATATATATGTATAAAATTTCTTTGAGTTGCTTCTAGTTCCCTGAATTTATCCCTTGTAACAATTTTCTTTTTATTATTCCAGACTCTATACTCTTCTACTGTCTTACTAGAGCCTATCTTAAAATTTTATCACTCTTCATGTGATACTAAAACAAACAAAAAGTAATGTTGATCTACAGTCTAGTTCCAACTGCTTACATTGCAGCCTCAAGAAATATGAAAATCGTAGAGTTTCGTTACAAATCAGATTTAGCGAAATGAATCATCTTGATAGTACATATGTACATGTCTCTTCCTCCTTTTCATTATTATGCAATATATTAATACATTAAATGAAGCGTATATTTACAATATTTTAAAAAATCTGCGCATTCGTCAGTAATCTCATATATATCATGTCCAACGATCAAAACATGGCGTTTCAGAATGAGTATACATATTTCATTGGAATACAAGGTCTTTATGCTAAATCGATTTCCCGTAAACTATCCTAAAATATTTAAGGAAATGAAAGTACTTTGATATAAAAATCTCATTTCATATGTACACTATATGGCTCAACTTTACCAGTTTTTTCTATTATTGGTTAATATAAGTTAGGGTAAGTAGATTGATACTTTTAAAGGCTATGGTTTCTTATCTTATGGTTAAAAACTTACGGCTAAGGTAAATGTAATTGTATAAATAATTTCTGAAATGTGGTTTGGAAAACATTTTGGCAACATTTACTTTTCCTGATGCTGATCATCCCCTCAGTCCTGTTCGTAAAACAATTACAGGAAGCAATAAGGTAATAATAATGTGATGTCTCTGGAAAAAGTCTTTTCTTTTGCTTTGTAAATATAAATGTATCGTTACAGTTGCAACGGGGTTGCTTGCATGGGCCACACAGTCTTCAAGGGGAACAAAGTGTGAATAAATAATTCCAATTTACCAATTTCCCAGAGATTTCCGGTTTTAAAATTAGCAAGTCTGTCTATGAACACGTTCGAGATGCAGCTTAACGCTTCCTTTTTGAGTGAAGGCCTTGCCACAAACGCCGCAGCTAAAAGGTTTCTCACCTATAATGCGAATTCAAATAGTCACATAGTTATAATTATTGTCATCAATTGCAAATGTCAATTAATTAAAGTTAAATGGTATTTAAAGAAGTATGTTTCCTACAATTAGTCAAGCCGTCCAGCTTACCAGTGTGCACTCTTAAATGTCTCTCAAGCGTCCCCTTTACCGGAAACCGTTTTGGACAATATTGACATGGATAGCGACCATTCCTATCATCCCCTCCTGACATGGAACTATTGCTGTTGCTATTGTGGTTGATTGACGGAGATAAAGAGCCAGAGTGTGTGGTCTTGAGGGAGTTGTTTGTGGTAACTTGAGAGTTTGCCGCAGTTTTCAGAATTTGAAGTATAGCTGCATTTTCTGCAGCTCGAGCAGCTGCGGCAGCGAGCTCAGCTTCCATCATCGCTGAGCCGTTAAGATGGAAGGATGAACTAGGCGATGAGGATGACGAGGACGCCTTCACTGACAAGTTGAGGATTTCTCCATGAAACTTTTCCATGTGTAAATCCAAATTCTTCTTGTGAGTGAACATTTTCTATAAATTGCAAAAATCCCAAGTTTACAATAACATTCATTTTTTAAAAATTAGTTCGACAGATAACAAACAATTAGACAATTGATCCTGACCTGGCAATGGGAGCATTTCATTTGAAATACGGTGGTCTTTCCTTTTGTTGTCGTCATTGCTTGTGCGCAGGATTTGGCATGTGTATTCATATTTGATTTCTGGGAAAACGCTTTCCCACACTTGCAAAGGTAGGGTTTCTCGCCCGTGTGTGTCCGTTCGTGAATGACCCAGCTTTGTTTCCAGTGGAATGTCTTCCCACAATAGCGACAGGTACGCTCATTGTGGGGCATATTGCTTGCTGGTAGCGGAAGATTATTACTACTGGATTTGCCAGCCATTTGTTGCATATTACCACCAGATGAGAGATTGCGGCCCATATTCATATTATTATGGGACCACTGCTGTCTATTAGATCCCAATGATCGTCGTTGGTCCACCAAATCCATGACGTCTGTAGGTAATTAAAAAATATATACATGGTAAGATGGCGTCACAAAAACAGAAATGTGAAATATTGAATTAATTGAATACGGAAATTACAAATCAGTTACCTTCATTGTCATAACCATCCTCATCGTTATCATTGTAAGAATCGTCCATCTCATTGTCTTCGCCATTTCCATCCATAAAGTGAGAAAACATAAAATGGTTCATGTCATCTAGAAAAATTAAAAGTCGGTAAGTAACTCAATTTTAATTTGTCCTCGTTTCTCGACTTCTCGAACTGCTACAATTCCTACAATAATTATTTTTAAACTAATAGAATAACGCTTCTTTTACTCACATTTCATCACTTCCGGTTGCGCCGAGTCATACTCTTCCAAATCCTCATATTCATCGTCATCCCCATTCTGGGCAACTGAAGATGAGACAACATTATGTGATGACCTTCTACTACTACTCTGTCCTCGAAATTGCTCCCCATCGTGAACACTCTTTTTTGGAACAGAATGATTATTCTCCTCCATATCATCTGCAGAAGGCGAGCCAAGTATTGCTTGTGGCGGGGGAAGTTCCTCCATAATGTCCTCTCGATCACCTTCATCCTCCTCTTCAGTTTGTTGGAGATCCTTATCTTCACCATCCTCTTTCCCCTCAGTAGTTTCGTCGTGCTTCTCATTGTCCTCCTCCCGTTTCGGTTCCCCATTTAACTTCTCCTTCTTCATCGGAAAGAAAACTCCAGTCTCCTCAGCCCTCCCGTTTTTGCTTGGTAGCTGAATAATTTGCCCTCCATTTTGGAACAGGTAGTCCATAAACGACTCTGGAAAAACAACATCACACATAAATTATTAGACGTCATGTTCGAAAAGATGTCAAATGGTCCTAAAGTACTAAATCCCAATTAAACTTTGCATCCGGCATACCAAACTGAAGGTTCAAGAACTCCCGGTGGATTTCCAGCTCTTTGGAAATCCTGAAAATGTGCTTTTGCTGCTTCTTCAGCACCTCCTCAATATATTTCTGTCTTCGTTCCATGTTTAGAAACTTCATGAAGGCGGCTTCAAATTACCAGAGGCTTTAGTCTTCCAAAGTTTAATTCAAGTAAATATTTAAATAAATAAACGATAACCACAATAAATAAACAGTTACTATTTGCTATTGCTGGAACCCTACACACTCCACGTTCACTTCACGTCATATCATGTTATCATTATCCCTCCACTTTGACATGACTCACTTCTGACAGAAGCTAACAGCTAATCAGCACGCACGTGGCTCTTCTCTTATCCAAATGACCGTGTACCATGAGATTGCTACTCTCCAGCTTAACACTTTCCCCACCCGATGAAAAAAAAACAACAAATAACTTAACTTCCACAATTGACAATTAATCCCACCAAATTAAATACAAACTCTCCACAAAATTTCCCCCCAACTTCCCACTCAATTCCTGAATATACACTAAACCATCTCAAAACTACTAATTCAAACTATTCGCCACTTTTTGGATGACGAACCCAATGACAAGTTCACATTATCCTTCAACCCCTTCAACAGTGATTCATTATTGCATCAGATCATATCACATAATTATAACATGTAACAACATTAGACTACCACAAAAAAACGTTCGAGGGATGACGAGGAGGGATGAGGGATGCTTCTGCTGACGATGAATGACGAAGTCTCCGTTTCGTTGGAATAATTCTTACAGCCCCCCAATATAAAGAAGCTGGTCAACAATCAGCGCTTAAAGTGGCAGTTGTTTGTTAGCTCATGTCTATAGGCCTGGTATAGTGGACTACCTTTTCGCTATAAAATACAATGTACTGCGCTACCAAATAAGGAGCGGTGGAGAGAGACAGACACAAAAAAATTAACACCACCGCATCACCATCATCATCCTCGCCTCAACAAACATGCTCTATAATAAAACGTATAAATACATAAGGAATGGACTTGAGCTTGGCGAAAAAAAAACACACGAAATCTACATTTTTCACATGTATTTTTTTTTCTTCTTGATTATGATGAGGAGAGTTTTGAGAGTCTGCGTCTCAACTCTGTATAAATAATACCGATAGGGATGAATATCCCCTTCTCCATCCAACAACAGAGCTCCAATTCAAACGAAACAATTTCTGACTACCACGAACAGAACCCCCATGAAATAAATAGAGATAGCATTAAACTTAGCGTAAATAGTTCCCCTTTCCCTCTGCCTCACTCTCTCATGAGCTATGTGATGCTGATGAATAATATTTGGTATTGGGAATTGCATTGAGCTATTTGCTTCTGGGCTATATAGCTTGAGCTTATTCATATTCTTCCCAATTCAATTCCAAGGAAGAGCAAGTCTTGAAGAAGGAAAAAGACTACCATAAAGATTTATAGGGATCGAGTGCGCTATATTGCATTGATCATCAACATCATACCAAGAATGAATTGATCCATTAAAGCCTTTACATTTTTCTTCGTATTTGATGCTGACGGGAGATGGGATGAGAAATGAAAGGAATTTGGAAGAGAGACGCGCAGGGTTGGAGTTGAAGGAAGGAAGAGGAGCGAAAAAAAAAATTACCATTTTGCCATTTATGATTCATCATGTTATATAGGCATATCTGTGGAAGAAGGGGGGAGATGGAAGCGATTTATATGTGAATTTTTATGAATACGTTAGAAAATATTTTTTTTGTAGCTTCCCCCTCTTCTTCCCCTCTCATAAAAATTAGTGGATTTTAGGCAGAGAGAAATTATAAAATGAGAGAAGGAAAACGTTTCACATATCATATTTCAGTATTTATTAAGAGAACTAGCATGAATCATGACGCGACGTGGCGGTGGTGGTGATGATCAATTCAATTGAATTCAATAGCACGAATATAACATCATATAGGATGATTATAACATGAAAGCATTCTAAAATACGCTTTTAAGCCGCCAGCATAGCATCAGCAGACTTGAAGAAGAAACAGAAGAGGAAGAACGCATATTTTATTGAAGGGAGAGAGAGAGAGAGAGAGAAGTGGAAATTGTAAACCTGTAATAGTTGCTATATCTGATATTGACTATTGAAACTATTAATGTTCCTCACATATAACATTTTATTCCTTTGTACTACCTTCCACCACCACCACCATAGCAAAAAAAAAATAATCCATTTTCTATGCTATAATAGGCAGCCCAATTCTGTACGTTAGGTTTCATCTTGAAAATCCTTTTATGCTTTACCGTCGTCGTCGACATCGTCATCAACATCAGATTCAATACCCTATCTACATAAAAGTTAATAAGTTTTAGTCAGTATTTTGTAGAGTTGAAGCTAATACCAAATATGCAGTAGGCAGAGAAGAGAGAGATATGAGAAAAGTATGGATTTATCCATTTCATTCAAAATATTCTGCCTCTGCAACACCCAAACTTAGTCTATATCCATTTGCCTCTATCACTATATAATATGCATAATATCCTATTATTGAGAATTGAAAAAGACACAGGCTTCAAATGTTCTCCTGAAAGGAGGAAGGAATACATTAAAACTTGCATATAAATATGTACCCCACCACCTTAGGTACTTTTTGCTCTTGATGGGGCTTTGCTCATTATTTTATCACTATTTTGGAGAGAGGAGGAGGGGGTAAGACTCGCTTTGTGCTTGCACTATCAATAATAGGCAATACCTAAACTACGAAATGAACTAATCCATCCATCCAGCAAAGGAACATTTCAGAGATAGCTTTTTTGGTAGCTCAGAGCCAAACTTTCAATGCAAAGACTCAGCTTATTCCACGAACTATTACTTTTTGTGTACTTATTGGCTTTGTCTCTCCCTCCTCGACTTCTAATGCATTATTGGAGTCTGTGTTACTTTGCCTTTCGCCGAGAGAGACTAATACGCTGATGCTGAAGAGCAAACTCAGGAGGAGGAGGACAAGAAGAGGAACATGAGCATCGAGCACTAAAAGAGGGAAACGGATTGCACACACCAGCAGAATCAACGACCAAATAGGTAGTGTAAAATTTTAGCTCGATAGCTACAATAGTGCAGAAGGATAACACACGATTATTTTATGTATTTGGATATTTTGTACTATTTCATTTCAACATGTACATATTTGTCCTGCCCATTGTTCTCCGTTGGAGTTGTGGGGTTGATCTGATGCTCTGGGGGTGGTGGTGGTACTGCTGGCAGCTATTTTATTGATATTGATGCTGCCATTAGAAATAATTCGAATGTGGCTATTTGCTTTTCACATGAGCTACTTATTATTATGTTACAAAATTCTGTCATTTCGCTACCATCAGCATCAAAAACCACCCTGTCAAAAAATATGTCTTGGCGGATATAAATGTACATGGCACAAATAGCTTTCCATTGTTGAAGTGGTATTTTTTTCTTTACCCTTTTGCTTGTTTCAATTTTTCAACTTTCAACCTTCCAAACTAAATATAATCAGCCACCACCACCACCCAACCCCTAAGCAAGCAAGCTGTCATCGCTTTTCGTCGTCGCCAGCCAAGAAAAAAATTCCATGAATTGAGAATATTGAGACTGCGCTATTTGTCGTGCACGGGGGTGCACACTTCTTCATAAATGGGATCTCTCCGTACTTATTATATGCTATCATCGGAAATTTATGCGTAAGCTTATGTTTTAGAAAATTATGTAGAGCTAACAACAAGCTGAAAGCCCACCCGCCCCCTGTTCTCACACTATCGCATCCCATCATCATCATCATCATCAACCTCATCACATTATGCATTGTTTCTCTTTCTTAATTTGGTGAGGTATTTTTTGTCCCCTAAAATGTTATCACCATCATCAATAGTTGTGTAATAAGGATGCATACTATATGAAAGAAATGGAAGGAAGAGCCAAGTCAAAAAAGTAGCGTCGTTTCTTTCGACATCGTTTAAATAGTAAAGAACAAGTTTTATATTTTTACTCCAGGTTTATAGCTTGTGGGTTATTCAGAATTTTATAAATATATGCATCTATATAGTATGTACAGTACAATATATTTCACATTTTCGTAATAACTCTGCCAAAGTGCTAACAGGACAATGGATATTTTTGTATCAATTATTTCTATGACTAGACAAGATGCTAAATGGGATGAACGGCTGCGCTTGGTACATTGAATGAATTGTGTTACAAAGTATTTTAGGTAAGGTATATATCGATTATCCGTACTAAAAACTAAATTCTAAGATGTTTCGGAGACGCGGCAGTTGCTTCAGTATATGTTGGTGGGAAGAGGGAGTCATATGAAGGGGGTGCATCCCTTCCCTCTCCTGGCCCAACAAGTTTCCCTGCGTTATGGGGCTGCTGTTGTCCGGGCTCCTCTCCAGTGGCAGTGGGAGAAATAACCCCGGCTTGGGGTTCATACGGAATGTGAAATCCTGGAACCTGTTCCGTCTCACCGTAGTCAAAGTAGATGTCTCGGAAGGGATCTCTGTTCCCGCTTTCCCCCAAATATCTTTGATGATGTCGCTGCTGATAGCGTCTTATCCGCATTTCTGTGACGGGGAGGGGTAGAGGGTCGCTAAGTCTTAGACCTGCTTTCATGTATGACTTGTAGGCGAATATGAGAACGAGGAGGAATACGATCGGCACAAACTTTTGGCGGAGAAAGTTGCGCACCCGGTATCTTTCCTGGGTTTTAGACTTGACGATGATGAATCTTTGTTGGTGGAATTCTCCATCTCGGAGAATGCCCATTTTCTTCTGGTACAAGGTCTCCAGCTCGGAACAACTGTATTCGCCACAGATTGTCTCCTTTTTCACGGAGGAACAGCCTTGTCGCAGGGGATCCAGTGTATATTGTTGAAGTCGACACGTCCACACGCCATCCTTTTTCAGGGAGTAGTAAATGAGCATGTATTTGAGCTCCATGATGTCCTTCTGGTCCCTGTAGTTTTGACCGTAGTTGGGATGGAATAGGGGGAACGAGATTCCATTATCACGGAGATGATAGTACAGTATCATTGGATGTCCATAAGGTCCCAGATACTGGTCAAAGTTGTCTCGTCCGCACATTACTGGATAGCCATTCCCATACTCTCCCCATGATCTGAACATGATGAATTTTGAACACTCTCTGGAGCTGGTAAAGTTCCAAGGCTCTGTGTTCAAGTTGATGGATCTGATTCTCACAATTGTCGCGTTAACATTGTTATCTTGTGATAAGAAAGACCCTATGATGGTGTTGGTATCTTCGATGAAAGTGCAAGATCTGAAACGAGAAAAGTAGGAGTTGGTCCTATCCTTCGGCTTTGCTGAACGTTGAAGACTCACTGTCATGATTTTGTTGGAAGATGAAAATATTGCAGGGAGCTTACTCCCATGCGGCACCACTGGATCCGGACATAGATTGTTGTTTAGGATCTCCTCTGTAAAGCGTATTATAAGCATTTAAAAGTTCAAAAATAATTAAAATGCAATTTCTATACTTACGTAAGTATCTTAAGACGATGAGTTTAAAAATGAATTTTTACCTGCTGGAGGTTTCAAACTTAGACTTCCAATTAATGGGAAACAGGAGCATAGCAGACTCCATCTTAATAGGACGCACAGTCTTAAACAATAGCTAGCTTTTGATTGTCTTGAGTCAATCATGGCAAAACGCCCTATTTGATGCTGGACTTTATTTATTATTGCAATTTCTTATCCTCTTAGACCCCTTCTGATTAACCCACCCCATCCCATAATCTTTTGATGAAATGAAACTTCAAGTCTGATGTAGTAAGAAGGGTTTGAAATTTTTTAATCTCCTCTCCTACATTTGAATAATTTTCAGCATCAAAAACTCAAACTTTGTAATATGAATTTATATTTTTTCCATGTAGAACTATACCAATACAGGTTGCACATTACGTATATGTTGAATGTTAAGTGGAGGGGAAAGAAATGTATCCACACTTTCTTTGCCTTGAGATTGTTATGCCCTTTGCTTTATTAAATTCCGATAATTGACTCCTTTGAAACGTATAAGGACACATATGAAAGATACACTACACTGGCCAATTTAGAATTTCACATGTGGAATAATAATAATAAAAGTAATAGTACATTGCTACCCTGTATAGCCATCCATCGGTAATATTTCTATGCTGTATTATATAAAAGGAGGCCTTCCACAAGAGAACCATGGAGGAAGTTAAGAGGAATAACGGCAGGGGAGAGGAAAGCGTCTAGCAACAGCCAAGAAACATATTTTCTTCTTGGTCGATGCACCATATGCACCCTCCACCGTCATACACTCCTCAGCATTGAGTAGCGTTATTCGAGAAAGTTGTTCTAGTGGAGGAGTGGAGGGTATCCTCTATTCCAGAATGTCATATTGGGAAACCAGCAAAATAATATCACGTAGCGGTGGAAGAAAACCGAGTGAATCACTTCATCTCCTCCTTATATTAAATCAAATGCTTTTTTTTCTGATAGGGATCGACATGTATTGCATAAGCAAATATGCGATGTGCAATGAGGATCATAATCTGATGATGACGCAATTTTTTTGCCAAATATTAGGTACCAAAATAATTGACAATTAAGATGGAAAACGTTTGATAATATTTATTATATTATTCCATGCAAACTAAGTCCTATATTTAAGGACCAAATAGCTGTCTCATAGGCTTGCAATGTAAACTTTTTCTGTTTTTTTTTTCACATTTCACATTCAATAGTATAACATTTTATGAACTAAAATCATAAGATATAAAATATCTCGTTCATTGGTAAATTATGTTTAAAAGTAAATTAAAATTAAAAGCTACATTGCCCCGCTGGATTGCTAGACTTATCCTTTGTCTTAAATAGTAATCTTTGATTTTGGCTCTCCAGATAATGGAATTATAATTATAATTAAATTAATACATGTATTAATGCTCCTTTGTAGTTCGTATTTACATAGACATGTATAGTATTATGTTTTACATATGCATAACAGTTCAGTTACAATTTGTTCGTTAGTAAATAACATGAGATTCACAGTATTAGGCACACAGAAAAACAACAGTTATCCAGCAGCGTAGCATGAAATAGTAATATTGATTATTATTGTATTTTTTGCATAATGGAAATGGCTAGACTGAAATATAGGCATGTTTTAAGTCGACATAGTTGCAACCTTTATTATACATAGGTTTCATCGATCACACCATGAAAGGGGGAGATGCGAAATCGAGGAGGAGGTCGAGGAATGCTGACGGTGGAGGGGGATTGTTGCCGAGGATTCAATAATTGCACCCTCTCATCATTACTTTGACTTTCAGATTCTGGTACAAGGTTACTGGCATCACAACTAGCGCTGTTGGCGTCCACCAGGGAGTCACCAACAGTGGATGGATTTGTATCTGTTGAGCTAATTGATTCATTGGGTAAAGTGCTTGTGGTTGTTGTAGAGGTGGTTGTGACAGGAGATGAATTAGATTCAACTGTATTAGTGGCTTCAAGGTAACTTGGTGGCTGCAGGGTGGACTCATATGATGGGGGTAAGTCTTCAGACCCGGCACCTTCCCCATTAACTGGCATTTCATATCCCACTTGGTTGGGAATTAGTGCCGGTGTTGTGACCCTTTGCTCAAAGCTTTCTGAAGGGGAGTTGTTGGTTCCTTCATCCCTCATCGGACTACGAAGGGAACACTGCGGTTGGCCAATTACTACACTTGGACGATCCACCGTGCAGGTTGCATTATTTTTGCAGGTAGGACATAAATGTCTAAACATAAAACCATACATGTAGACAACGATGATGAATAGGAGAGAAATCACAAGATTCTGTAAGAACGAGCCAAATTTTTGCAATTTAGACTTGATGAATGTATGTGGGACTTTTCCATCTCGGAGAATGCCCATTTTCTTCTCGTACAAGGTCTCCAATTCGGAACAACTGTAGTCGCCACACATTGTCACCCGTTTCACGTAGGAACACACTTGTCGCAGAGGATTCAGTGTGTATTGTTGAAGTCGACACGTCCATCTTATGCCATCCTTCTTTTCAAGGGAGAAGTAAATGAGCATGTATTTGAGCTCCATGGTTGGCTTCTGGTTAGTGTAGTTAGGTGGGATCAAGGGGAATGAGATTCTGTTACCATGGAATTGATACTCTAGTATCGTTGGATATCCATAAGGTCCCATATAATGGTCCGCATATTCTCGTCTACACATTAGTGGATAGCCATTCTCATACTCTCCCCATGTTCTGAACTTGATGAGTTTTGAACACAATTTAGAGCTGGTAAAGTTCCAAGGCTCTGTGTTAAAGTTGATTGATCTGATTCTTACAAGTGTCGCGTTAATCCTATTTTCTGGTGATAATGAACCCCATTCGTGGTTGGGATCGTGGAAGAAAGTGCAAGATCTAAAATGGGTTCTATCTTTTGGCATTTCTGACCGTTGAAGACTCACTGTCATAAAGAGGTCTTTGAACTTGTTAAGGTGCTTGCTCGCGAACCGCCGCGTCACGAACACTGGATCCGGACATAGATTGTTGTTTAGGATCTCCTCTGTACAGTGTATTATAAAAATGCAAAATACCAAGAATAATTAAAATGCAATTTATATATGTTTAAGTATGCATTTTAAGATGATGCAGTTGAAAAGAAAATTTTTACCTGCTGGAGGTTTCAAACTTTGACTGCCAATTATCGGGAACCAGGAGCATAGAAGACTCCATGTTAATACGACGCACAGTCTTAAACAATAGCTAACCTTTGATTGTCTTGAGTCAATCATGACAAAACGCCCTAGTTGATGCTGGGCTTTATTAACTCAGCTCAATAAAGCTGAGTTTATAGGAATCCTCTCTTCTCTATGGAAGTGCGGGCGTGCGTGACGTGATGTGCCGTGGGTGCGTGCCAAAAACGATTTACCGGTTTGGATGAAACTTCGGGGCTGGGGAACATAACCCACATATTGAAAATACTTAATTTGCATATCAACTGATAGTGTACTTTTACAGAACTTGAATATAACTTGAATAATCAAAATAAACTGGAATAAAATTTGAATACACGTGAATATAGACTAGCCCCCCTTTATTAGTTAACCCTTTTGTATCGGATAGCGCCCCTGTTTCGGATAACTGCCTACATTCAAATGTAATTTTGAATTCACAATCAGAACTTTAGCTGAATTACAACTAGTTCGTACTATAACTTATTATAATTTTATATAATTTTCTATTATAGAAATATTATTATAACAGGAGAATCTGAACAAAATAGCTGGGTTGCGTTCCTTTCAACTTTATCAAGAAAATTGATTAAATTCCAATACTTGACTCCCTTGAAAAGTTGTGGCACTGTGGGCTTATATCCTGATTGATGAGAATATGATAATTCAGGTTGTATGGGATAGGAACCCGGGTATGTTAAATAAATTGTGCGTTTACCGTAGGTTTCTGCTATTTTGAAAGGATTCTTTTGTGCACAATGTAGTATTTGGACAATGGGCACTGTTCAGGTCGCAGCCCATGAGCAATAGCCCGATACATTTATATTAGTAATCCTGGAGCGAAGAGCAGTTGTCGCATCTCCGCCTACGTCTGAAAGGACACCTCCGTGATCTGTCGGATGATGAGATAGTGATGATGGCGGTAGTGGAGAAAAAGAATGGAAGGATAGGATAGAAAAGGTGATGCGAAGAGTTAATGGTCTAAAAAGATGGCAAATGGCAAGCGTAATAAAAGGAAGAAGGTGGTGGTGTGAGGATAATGATTAATGATGAAAACAAATGATAAACTACACTGGCCAATTTCAAATTTCACATGTGGAATAATATTTGTAATAATAAAAGTAATAGTACATTGCTACCCTGAATAGCCATCCATCGGTAATATTTTTATCCTATATCCATATAAAAGGAGGCCTTCCACAGGAGGACCATGGAGTAAGTGGAAGGTATCCTGTAACTGTATTCCATAAGTTGGGAAACCAGCAAAATAATATTACGCAGCGGTGGAAGAAAACTGAGTGAATCACTTCATCCCCTTACAATCCACAATGTTGGTGAGGATGGATCAAATGGAATTATTTGGTAGGATTGATATGTCTTGCAAATATGCGATGTGCCATGATCTGATCATAATCTGATGATGAAATTTTTTGGCAAAACTGAAAGATAATTGACAATTAAGATGGGAAACGTCTGATAATCTTTATTCCAGTATTACATACTAGTCCTATATTTAAGGACCAAATAGCTGTCTCAGGCTTTTAATTATAATTAAATTAATACATGTATTAATGTTTCTTCGTCCATATATATTACCGTATTTATAGAATAATATGCATAACAGTTCAGTTATAATTTGTTCATTAGTAAATAACATGAGATTCACAGTTGATTATGATTAGACAAACGGTGACAGAACAACAGTTATCCAGTGGCGTAGCATAAAACAGTAACATTGATTATTGTATTTTTTTTGCATAATGGAAATGGGTAGACTGAAATATAGGCAGGTTTTAGGTCGACATAGTTGGAACTACTTATACGGGGAGGTGCGAAGTTGAGAAGGAGGTCGAGGAATGCTGACCGTGGATGGAGGGGGATTGTTGCCGAGGATTTAATAACTGCACCGTCTCCTCATCATCATTACTTTGACTTTCAGATTCTGGTACAAGGTTACTGGCATCACAACTAGCGCTGTTGGCGTCCACCAGGGAGTCACCAACAGTGGATGGATTTGTATCTGTTGAGCTAATTGATTCATTGGGTAAAGTGCTTGTGGTTGTTGGAGAGGTGGTTGCGACAGGAGATGAACTAGATTTAACTGTATTAGTGGCTTCAAGGTAACTTGGTGGCTGCACGATGGACTCATATGGTGGGGGTAAGTCTTCATACCCGGCATATTCCCCATTAACTGGGATGTCATATACCACATGGTTGAGAATTAGTGACGGTCTAAGCATCTGCTCAGAGCTTTCTGAAGGGGAGTTGTTGGTTCCTCCATCCCTCATCAGACTACGAAGGTAACATTGACGTTGGCGAAGTACTCCCCGGTGGCGATCCACCGTGCGGGTTGCTCCATTTTGGCGAGTAGCAAGTTTCAGTCTGAGTCTACGAGTGACGTAGAAAACGCTGATGAATAGGAGAGGCATCATAAGAGCCCTTAATGTGCTCACGAGAATTTCCAGGTATGTGGGATCCTCCCGACACCACCGCTGCATCTCATTCTGCTTCCGATGCGTCCAAAAGCCAAGTGTCCGAAGGATAGACTCCTTTTCTGAGCAGTCATAGAGTCCACAAAGGCCAAAGGGGGAGCGTTGCTGAACTCCTTCGCATAATGTCTTGTGAGCATCTAGAAGATATTGCTGGACTCGCAGTGTGCACATCCCTCCGAACCTGGTGGTGAAAACGATCTGCACAAACTGGTGTCCCTTAGGGTCAGGCTCCTGCCAGTATCCCTTCCCTTGGGTAGACTGCTGCTGAGAAGCATTAGAGAAGTGTGCCGTATGCGATAAGTTAAAGCTGGAAAACGAGAGTCCCAGTTTCCCCTTCTGAAACTGCCATACATAAGGATGAAAGAGGGATCCTGTGCTTTCCTTATTAGAACCACCTCTGGACTTTGGTATTCGACAAATGATTTTCGGCACGTTGGATATTTTTAGAAACGTCGGCTCTGGAAGTCGCAGCTTGATGTGCTCCTCACAACTCTGCGAGCCAGAATAGTTCCATGGCCGACTGTCCACGTGGATTGCCTCAATAAGAGCAGTACTGACTAGTCTTTGTGGACCATTGGTCTCCAACATACAAGGTAAGTCTGCGCAGGACTCGCTGACTGATTGAAAATGGAACACGGACTTGTAGGGCAAGTTGGCTGTATCAATGTCTTTTCCTGTCACAGACTCCTGCAGATCTGGACAAAGTTGCTCTGTTTTATACCAATCTGAAAATTACATCAATCAATCATGCCCATGATCTCTCAATTCTTTATCTTATCATCCATCTTGAATTAATTACTTTGTCCTTTATCAAGCTTCCTCCTTACACTCTTTGTACTGCAAGTTGTTCTCAGCAGCTAGAGCTACTCCGAAGACGTTGTCTCTGGTGAAACCCAGTAAAGTGATACTGACTGCTAGCCACACAGAGACAAGATTGGTTATTGTGGTCTTCCTCCTCCCCATCACGAACACCACAACCACCTCGCCATCTTCATCATCATCACCACCATTGTAACAACCCTTGAAGCTTGCAAACTTTCCCATTGTCGCTATTGCCACTTTCTTTACTGTTATCAATCACGACAACCGCGACAGCAGATGCTCTGCCACACTCATTCTGATTTTTTTCTAAAACAAGTAGCGAAAACTTGAAGATGAGTAATTATTGCACATATTTAGATGTTTAGTTGATCATTTTTTATATTTATTTTGTGCCACTGTCACAAAGCGATCTTCTTTGAAATGATAAAATGACTATTTTTTTTCTGTTAAGGGTGATGTCGTCGTCGCAAAAAAATGCAATAAAAATCCCCCACTGTGAGCTCTGACTTGAGCACTACTGACCCAAGTATACGTTCTCTCTCAATACAGTTGCAGTTGTACAGAGACTATAATAGGTACTGGTGTCTCCGTAAATGTGAGAATGAAAAGGAGGCATATATTGAGGATGAGAAGGTGATCATGATAAGAGAACTACAGTCACTATTTTCTGCAAACAAACAAATGGTGCAATGCCATTATTATCCTCATCCTTGAAGGCTGAACTATTATCAAACTTCTTTTTTTTTTGCTGACAATAGTGGGAATGCAAATGCAAAACAAATATTTGTAAATGGACAGAATGGATTATAGTTGAGATTCGTATGATAACAATGATAACGCAAGTACAGCAGCACTGGCTCCAACCAAAACTTCTACTGTTCCACTTGTTCCACTCGGTCTGTGCAAATTAAAGGGGGAAAATGCTAAATAGATATACACCTTTGAAGTTATTGATGCTATGGTGGTGGTGAGCCAAGTAACGTTCTCCGCAATGTACAGTACGTCATCATAAGCACGCAATAAGATTTGCATTATAGCACAAAAACATAACGTAACATATAGTCGCAGATTTTTTTGGATAAAAAATCGATACTTCTGCTTCCAAAGTTTGCGACCGAGAACCCACCATTGGAAACGCGTGTATGACCGTGAAGAAAAGGGTAAAGTCACAACTGTGGGAAAGCAGCTGGGATAAGGAAACGGAAGATATTCGGGAGCAAAAAATTTCACACAAAGATATGCACTGATATAAGGCCATCCATGTAAGTACGTTGATGTAACGGTCGTGCTATGACATCATCCCCAAGCTAAAGGAAAATTTCATAGAATTGCGCTTTTTCTTTTGAGAGAGTCTCATTTTTTGCAGAATATGACTTATGACGTTGTTCCCAGCAGGATGTGAGCGTAATCTCGTTGTAATTTGTAATTTCATTTCGATTTCAAACTTTTAAAAGTTATCTGTCATTATGACTCAACATCCCACTTTATTGTTGGGATCTTGTAGCGTGTGGGCTAGACGCATTGGTACATGATGAATGGCAAGCTTTAATGATGATGCTAATGACCATATTCATTTTTTGTACTAAAAATCGATTTTCATTTTTCATGAAAAAAAACGCTGCAAATGAAACGAAAGCTGATACATGACATGTTATTATTTGTATTAACCCAATAGCCAAAGCTACGGAGGATTAGGCTGAGCGATATTGGTATAGCAGACGGAAAGAGAGAGATTCGACTGTAAATTACTTTGGTCGTAATGAGAGCCAGCAAAAAAGTCTCTGGTATCTGGTGTAATAAAGTCGTTTTCTATTGTCAAATTGATGTGATGTGATATGCTGACCCCAAAAACCGCAACCACTTTTGAAGTGTTGTATTGAACGACATGTCTGTTTGCAGCGGAAATAAGAGTAGGAACAGCTCACACGCGAGCATTTAGGTATGGGGATTGCATTTTATTGATGTGGCTTCTAGAAAGAAAATGAAAATAACAACAAAATTAATTTTCTCTGCCATTTAATGACAGCAGTTTGCTATCTGAAGGGCAGGGCAATACCTAAATGCATGTGGCTCTAGGCAGCTGAATTAAATCATGATGATATCGACGGTAGCATAATGAATAATGCAGTGTGTAAATATGGAAGGGGCACGTTGCATGCTAAATGAATTGGTTGCTGCTCAAAAAATGATGCACTTATTTATACTACTTGTTTAAATAAACTACTTACTTGCACTTGTTTCAACTACACCCAAACTCCTATAGGGTAGGACCGTTTTCAAAAGAGAAGTTTTGCATGCTACAGGTTACCTTATGATGACTGATCAAAATGACGAGGACATGGGATGATGACGATGGCAATGTAGTTTCTGATCAAGTGAAACCGGTTGTTTGTGTTTTAGTGAAAAAAAAAACTTTAAAAAATCAAAGAGCCATAATGGTGTATTATGAAGATGTTTGGTTGATTGAGCTTGAGAAAACGCTAGAGATATTTGGATTGGATAGAAGGAGCAGAGTTCTATTGGATTGGTGAAGATGGTAAAGGCAACTGTACATGCATTAAGATTTTTTTAAAGGTAGGTACGTGTAAGTTTAATAAAAAGGCTCGTTTAGGTCATTGCTTCTCTCTACTCATCTCCTCGTATTATGACTGTTCTGACCTACGAAGTGCCAAGTTTAGCGAGTACAAATAAGATGCAGCTTTGCCAGTCTCGGCATAGAGCTGATCCTGCGAGCACTTGTTTTCTAGAAAATAAAAACGTAGTGTATCAAGCACTACACGAACGATTTGAGAAAGTGACTTCTTGAATGAGTGAGTAAAGGAAACTCGCCAAAAAGGCCAGATTTATTGTATGAATTTTTCGCAACGGAAATTTCAACCATGGTGAGCAGGTTGAAATTCCACTATTGGAATGTGGTGGTGGTGCTCGCCCTAGTGCTTTGTGAAACCCTAGTAGAGTCACAGTATTATGTGGAGGAGGAGGCTCCAGCACCGCCAGGACCTCTGTATCTGTACAATAGTGATCTTGTAGCTCGTGCTCAACCTTTTGTGCCGACAGAGGAGGGCAGAGCTTTCTCTGGAAGGAGTAGTGCTCAAAATGGCGAGGAGGAGAATCCTGGACGGATGTTTGCTGCGAGGAGTGGTCGTCGCTCGGATTCCGATGAGGAAGATGAGGTACGTCCCAAATCTTAAGTAGAAGTAGAATTGCAAAGGAAAATTGGGTATGCAGATATGGAAAGTTGGACTTGAAAGAAAATACCTACGTAATTAAAATATTAATGAAGAGAAAACTCGAGAGATTTATTTGAGGAAGGGAAATAACGAGATTGAATTGAGACTTGAACCTCTCAACGGGATATTCTCTTCAACGAAAAAGTACTTGTAAATCAAACAATTTTCATTGAAAATCAGGTTTCTGATTTGCACTTGCACTCTGCGATTGCAGAGAGGTATAAAATTCTCAATCTTTTGAAAAACAATGACTGTGCTCTGGTGGTAAAATTGTGACAACTAGCACAATGTCTTCTTTATAACTTTGACTTTTTTTCATTGTGAGCGTGTTTACACCCTTCATTCAATTCCAACCACTTTAATGCTTGACTTAAAGTTTTCTTTGTTTTACTTGAGGGATACATAAATCTGAATAAAAACATATAAACTTTGATTCGCTAATTTAGCTAAAAGTCACGCTGTAAATGCTAAACTTGAATTTTGATAAAAATGGTGTTGATTTGGCCATTGGTAAAATTAAATTATGAGATACGAATGCGTGCTGTGAAGATGAGTTTTTAACAGCATTCTTGTAAGCTATACTTATATACTAGTTAATTATTATACACAATCGAAAAAGCATAAAAGAAGGTTTAGCACAGTCATAGGGAAGAATTATACAGTAGAGCACATTAATAATATGCATGCAGCATAAACTTGTTCTCGACTTAAATTTTTTTATCGTGAAATTTTATAATGCTCTATCATTACGAAGATACGAGAATGATCCTGCAGTCCAAGTTTTATGCCTGTTTGTTTGCCAAAAAATCACTTTCGTTTTCGCTTAAGAGTGATGTGCTTTGCATACACATTTGCCTCGAGCTGTTTTTAATTTTTTTTAAATTGAAAATGAATTTAGGATGAAGACGATCAAGATATGGTGATACCATCCAGATCTTTCAAAAAATCAATGACACATCCACCCGGAAGATCTCGACCTGTGCATCTTCCCCCTGGATTTGATGACAAAGTGAGGAAGCGCATGAGAATTAACAGAAAGACGAGAACAGCCCCTCTTCATGGTGATCCTGAGGGTATTGATGACGAGGATGATGAAGGTCGAAAACCCGAATCAAGACTTTTGTGGCCATTCAGTATTGAAATCACGAAGGGTGATAAGAACAAGGGTTGGGGCGGTGGCGGCGGCGGCGGACCTGGAGGTTATGGCTCGTAAGTTTCCAATTTACTTCAATATACGGAGATAAAATATGCTGCACTTTGCTCCTTGAATCACTTTCCTCTCTTCATTCTGTCCTTTACCGTCTTCCATCTAGTCTTACTTAACTTTAAACTGCAAACCGACATTAACAAACAAGATTGCACTTGTAAATGCAATTTTTGCAAGGCCAAATAACCATTTAAAATAGAAAGTACGTAATTTGAGCATAGTTTAAAAAGAGAAAAACCGTAATACGCTGGTAGGTATGGCCATGATCATCCTCCGCCATTCTCGGCACCACCGGGCTATCCATATCCCCCTGAGCATCACCATGACCATCCACCTTTCCACGACCATGACAAGGAGTACGACCCTGATGACGACCCAGAGGTTCAGAAACTCCGTATCGAAATGTTCAAAATGGTGAAGAGGACAAAGAAGTGGAAAAAGATTGTCAAGTACAATTTGGCTGAAGTGGGAGCGCAAATTGTGACCAAAGTCATTGAATTCCTCGAGTTCATTTAAACCACCAAATTCTCGCTCTATATCCCTGTGATCCTCACTAGCGAGCAGTTTATCATGTCATATTTAATGTTGAAAACTTATTTATTGTTTATTGTAATTAAAAAAGTATTTATATTTTCGTACGACATTTTTTATCTGTTACTATTTTCTTGGTGGCCTTTGCAAAAACCCTTTTTCAAGTAGCGCTGTACCCTCCTTACGAACTATTTTTTTGGGGACTCATATCCCCCTGCTAACATGCAAAATACAATTAGACTCCGTAAAACATACATATTTTTGAATGCGTGTGGACCCGCAGTTATGGACCCCCGCCTCATCCACCACCCCGCTCTGGCCTTGGTGTTGGATTTGGAGTAAATCAGCACAAAGTGGGTTTCGATGTCAAGCACGATATACCAGTAAAGCAATATGGGAGACTTGGCTTTACCAAAGGTCGCTTTCCCTATAAAGAGCGTCATGACGGGGGACATTTCCACGTCAGTTCCGGCTACGGCCCCCAGAACGGTTGGGGTTGGGATGCGTTCATCGAGCATGAGAAGCATCGGCTCAAGTACGAGATCCTCAAGCTGAAGGCGAAAAAGAAGATTGCCGTCCTGCAGAACAAAGTCGAGCTGAAAAAACTGTTCAGTATGCTCTTGCAAAAGAAGATTCAAGCCCTTGAGTGGTGGTAGAAAGGTACAGGTGTAGTAACAACAGTTTCGACACGAGGAAGGAACAGAAAGGCTGATATTCACTACCAACGATAAAGACGATAAGTCGCTCGTATTTGCATACTCTGAGATTTAGCCAATTCCTCACAAATCCGTTTTTTACGAGCTATTCACATGATGAACAGTACAATAACTAGGCTCATTCCTGTGCTATGCGTAAGCCACCTTGAAACACGCCCAGATATTCAGTTTTACTGCCCTTAAAACTCTATCTCTGTCTATCCATCGATAAATTTTTACATAAACTTGCCGTCTTCCTTATCATCATCGTGTATCGTCAGTAAAAGTGCTTGATTATCTCTTTCCCCCATCTTCTCTGTTTCACTGTTATTATTACAAATCCTAACGTATTATTTATTTAAAATAATTTATATATCTCGCCTAAACTATATATCTCTTAGTCAATAAAACTATACCATTGCAATATTACATTAAGATAAAAATTACAAGCGAACGAACTTCATTTCATTTCTATTTTGGCCACAAGGATCAGCATTATCACCAAATCCTGTGTACAAACTGACCTGATTCCTTGTTTCAAACTGTTAACGGATAAGATCATAAAACTAGTATTCATTTCATAAAGAACCTTGATTTACTTTTATTTTCAATTGAATTTTAATTGCATTCATTGGACGCTTCCCTATTCAGATTGA
This sequence comes from Lepidocyrtus paradoxus, assembly GCA_034696885.1. Taxonomy (NCBI): domain Eukaryota; kingdom Metazoa; phylum Arthropoda; class Collembola; order Entomobryomorpha; family Entomobryidae; genus Lepidocyrtus; species Lepidocyrtus paradoxus. Next base: position 38,003 of record JAQGAH010000038.1, read on the forward strand.
ACCGATATAACAATGCCAAGTAAATTAATTGTTTCACTAAACTAACGTATTTAGCTATCACGAATGGTTATCTAATACGCATGGGTATGGCGGTTGGGGGCCCATTTCGGGACCGTATGGAAGTTGGGGCAGCCACGGACCAGGCTTGTCCCATCCGTACGGTTGGAAGCCTGGAGATCTGACTGATGAGGAGATTCTCAACTCGAAACGTAACTAAACTACTTAAATCATAAAAATACTATATTTCTCAAAAAAATACATGACATGTTTGAAAATTAAACTATTTAAAATCATTTTGTCAGACTACAAGAAGTACCGGAAGAAGAAGAAGAAGAAAATTAAGAAGCTGAAGAAGAAGCTCAAATTCAAGCGTCTTATCCAGAAGATCCTTCAAAAGCATATCACATACTTGGACAAGATTGCTCCATACTAAAATTCACTCTGGTGAAGAGGAATTACCTATACGGCAGCCCAGACCGTGTATACAGTTTTTTTCTCTGACATCATTATCAAATGCATTTATTAGTTTCTAAACCTTTGTCCGTAATAAACTTCACCATAAAATTGACGCACAACGAGAAATTCTCGGCATTAACCTTTCTGATAATTTTTATTTATTGCATATATTAATATGTTGCCATTTCCTATTATGTTAATCGCCTGGCTTACCTACTTACCTAGGTGGGGGACAAAGAGCCAAAGGCTAATCATTACGTAGGTAAATCCACTCCGACAAACGTAAAGCTAAACGTGATTCACTTTCGCAAATTGTGTATTTTTGCAATTTGCGAGCCTAGCCTCTTCTTCAATTTGAACAGCCCATCACATCCTCGCGTCGCGTTGAGTTGCCTCATAAAAAATCCCTTTACCTGTTTCATTTGAAGAATTGCTGAGAATATTGGAGCTTATAGTAAAGTTTATAATTGTTCAAAATTATTTAGAAGAGACATGTTAAAATTATCGATATTTTTGGGTGCTCTGGGTGGCATCATGATCCTCCTCGCGGCGATTTTAGGTGCCGTAGTCTTCCCCAGAGCTGTAGATAATAAAATAAAATCGGAACTAAGACTGGTTAGGGGCTCCTCAACTTGGAACAAATGGGTAGAGATAGAGACCCCCGTGTACATAAAGTTTTACATATTTCATGTAACCAACCCTGAGGAAGTGAATGATGGAACGGCTTCGCCAAAACTAGAAACAGTTGGACCCTACGTATATCGGCAGAGACGACAAAAGTTGGACCCCCTCTCAGAAAACTGTAAGGAGACTGTCAAGTATGAGCAAAGGATTACCTATTTCTTTGACCAAGAAAAGTCGGGAAATAAAACGGAGGAGGATGTCGTCAATATAGTCAATGTTGCATTTGTTGTAAGATACAAAACGTTCAGAATGGCATTACACTATTTTTTGCACATTTCTCAAACATCTAAATTGTTATTGCATCTTGCCATTCCAGTCTGTGATGAAATCATTGGCGACAAAGCAACCACAATATGTCCCAATAGTCGCTAATCAGTTATTAACAATGTGCAATGAAACTCTCATTCGCAGTGGGGTCACCGTGGGCGAAGTCACGTTTCGAGGTTTCGACGTATCCTGCTACAATAAAACCGCGATTGGAGGCAATCTCCCTGAAGAATTCTCAGGGTTGAGATTTGGCATCTACAAAGGACGAAATGGCTCTACAGACGGTCAGTATGAAGTCTTCACGGGTGCAAATGATGTGAAACTGTTTGGTTCCATTAAAACGTGGAATGGAAATTCTTCATTGCCCTATTGGGGGGATAGTGATGATGATAAATGCAACAAATTGACTGGGACGGATGGTAGCATTTTCCGACCGTTTCTAGAGAAGGAAAGTACAATCCATATATTCAGTTCGGATGTGTGTCGCCAACTGAGACTGACATATAAGGAGGAGAAAACAGTGAAGAATATCAAGGGCTATAGGTTCACTCTACCGAAAGATGAGTTGGAAGCGGGAGCATATAATTCATGCTACTGTACGCGGAACGAGACCGAATGTTGGAATGGGATAATAGACATAAGTGTTTGTAGGAATGGTAAGGTTCAAACACAAAATTGGCAAAAACGTATTTAATGATTGCAATATTTAATTAACAAGTTTTTAATCGTCGTGTTCAATTGTTTAGAAGCTCCCATTGTTCTGTCAACCCCAAACTTTCTAGATGGCCACGAAGACTATGCTTCAGCAATGGGCCTAGTTCCAAACAGATCTCTACATGAAACAACTATCGATCTTGAACCTGTAAGCATGAAGGATCTAATATGATAATCCCTCCAGAAAAACTATTCATGACGGCAATTAGCTTAACTTCTATTGTCTATGCTTGTTTGAGTTTACAATTAAACCTCGAGTTATCTTTCATTAACCTTTAGAGAAGTGGATTGCTCCTTGAAGCTCACAAACGAATCCAGATTAATCTGAATGTGAGGCGAATAGAAAATGTTACGCAACTGGAGCCTATCCATGATCCACTCCTCTTTCCAGTACTATGGATTGACGAGGTAATACCACCCATGACGCAAACACGTTGGATATCCATATCGTTTCCAATCTACCTAATAATATTGATGCTTAATGAATGAATGAATTTACAGGAAGCCCGCATCTGCGATGTGGATGCTAAAGATTTCAGATCCCGTGTTCAGTCGCCAATTAAAACCGTAAAAATTGTAAAGTGGGTGGCAATCGGGGTTGGGTCTGCTCTCGTAATCGCTGGCTTTCTCATCCCATTTCTGAGAAGAAATAGAAAATCCAGTCTTACAGTTTAAATCATGCTCATGAGCACAATCATCATTATCATTTCGTATAAGTGTTACTTGTTTATGGAGAAAAATATTTGTAATTGACTTTCAAAGATTGTGGGGGTCGCGGTCAAAACATTTTATTCTGTTAACTATTTCCCCAAACGCACACACAAGCCGATATGAAGCCGTATTTAAGAATTAATTTGTTAGTGCAGGTATGCCAAAAAAACAAATAAACTCACATTAGTAATGAGAAACCCCATTTACTTGCATACTTAATTTTTTCCGTGACATAATAGGAGGAAACAGTATTTCGTGACTTTTGGTTGCTCAAAGTTAAATGAGCAATCAATGAATATCTATTCCATGCTCTTCCCTGTCGTCAGGTGAGGGGCAGCAGCAATCTCAGGCGGAGAGATAATATTTCAAGTGACCGCTAATGAAAAGATAATGTCCATGCATGACTAATTAATAAGTTTAGAACTGCGTTGTGTTGTGGAGCATCAACTCATCACACCAGCGTACTGAAATTTTAACTGTGTTGATTTGCTTCAGCAGTATAATGGCCTCTGGTGACGAGTTAGTCCAGCATTAGAGTGGGTTTAAAAACGGTAACTGTTGAACGTGATGGAATGCTAATTGCTGAAAATTAGTGATGCCACGATCATATTATTGCATAAACAACTTTTATGAAGTTACGGATCACCTCATACAGATCATTTGAATTTTTCTTCGTATTCGCTAAAGATGTTTGCTAATGCGTTCATACACGATTTTGTACTGCTCTAGCATTCTCTCATAGTACCCCAATAAAAAATAATAATTTTTGCAATTAGTTCTCATTTACACCCCGATTTTATTTTGGGTTTGATAATATCGGCTACAATCAATGCATCAACGAGAAAATCAGTTCCAGAATAGACATTTCGTTTTATACTTGTACATGGTTTCTTGTTTCCAAAAATGGTTGGAAAAGGCCCCAGATCCATTAAGGTCGTCTATGAAAAGGAACCCTGGCGCCGAATAATCCCCCGTGGCTTTGAGCCGGATCCTCGCGTAAGTTTTTATTTCCACTATCCAACTACACTTTTCCTTTAAAAGGGTTAAACAGGTCTTAAAAACTAACCAGGTTTCCTTTCCAAAAAGCTGGACAAGGTGGAAGAAGCCACGGAAGATATTCCTTGGTACACCGATGTCCACAGTATTTCAGTAAAGCGTTTGCTGGAGCGTTATGGAGGTAACCTAACCAAAGGACTGACACAATTTCAAGTTATTCGCAACCGGAATCGATATGGAGCCAATATTATTACGTCCTCGGCATCCCCCTCTCTGAAATGCTGGACCCTATTCAAGAACCTTGTTTTTGGCCTAAATTCCTTAATCTGGATCTGTCTTATCTTCAGCTTGGCTATATTTCTCATAAGATGGATTTGCTTAAGGGAAAGGCCTATTGAGCACCTGATATTTGCAGGTGTACTCCTCCTCTCGATTATCATTACCACGCTATCCTTCTATTACCAGACTGTACGAACACATCGAATATTAGCTGAAGAAGCTGGTCCTCATGCCCAATGTACACTTGCCAGGAGAAACGGTCGCTTTGTGGAAATTCCTTCTTGCGAGTTAGTCGTAGGAGATGTTGTGCAGCTAAGCTATGGAGACGTCATCCCTGCGGATGTGAGAATCATCGAAAGTCATGAGTTCTTCGTGGACAACTCTGGACTTACGGGGGAATCTGATCCAAAACGGCGTCGCTCCACTTGCACGGACATCAATCCAATGGAAACCAAAAATCTCGCATTCTTCTCCACTTATGCATTGGAAGGCTACGCCAAAGGGGTGGTAGTTAACGTCGGGAATAATACTGTCACCGGAAAGGTAGCCCAGGTAGCTGATCGCATCCAATTTAAATCCGAGAGTCCTGTGCAGAAGGAAATGGACAATTTGGTGAAGCTTCTGATTATCCAGTCGCTCTTCTTTGGCTCATTCTTTTTTGCTATAAGCATGCTACTGAATGATCACTGGAGGGATGCATTAGTATACCTGATGGCAGTCATTGTCGCGAACGTACCTGAAGGATTGGCCCTTACCTCCACCATTCTTCTTGCACTTATCTCGAAAAAGTTGAGATATCTCGGGTGCTCTGTCAAAAACTTGCACGCAATTGAGACTTTAGGTGCAACCACCTGCATTTGCACCGACAAGACTGGGACCATAACGCAAAACCGCATGTCGATTGCTCATCTCTGGTTCGATGATAAAATAGCTGAAGCTGACACCTCTGAATTTCTAGACGACGGAAAACAAACTTTCAAAATCGATGATCCCGGATTCCAGTCACTAGCCCGAGTTGCAAGACTCTGCTCAAGAGCAAAATTCAAGCCGCATGAAATGGATAAGCCCATTTTTAGAAGGGAGGTTCAAGGGGATGCATCTGAAGCTGCTATATTACGTTTCATGGAAGCTCATTTGGGAAGCGTTACAAAGTACAGAAGAAAGTACAAGAAAATTTTTGAACTCCCATTTAACTCCAGGTGAAAAAATTAACTTACCCTAACTCATGTGATCGGTGAAAAAATTCATTTATCACAATTTTTTAACAATTTTATTTACTTTTCTTTTTTCCAGAACGAAAATGCAGGCTTTTGTATATGAGATCGGAGAGGGTGGAACGCGACAACATTACTTGACTGTTAAGGGCGCACCCGAGAAGGTATTTGAAATGTGTGTCTCCATCCTAATTAAAGATACAGCTTTCACATTGGACGAAAAATGGAAGGCAAAGTTTGACCAGATTTTGATAAAACTTGGTTCCATCGGAGATCGAGTGATTGGGCTGGCTGATGCACTCCTACCAAAAAGCAAGTTTAACGATGCATACAATTACGAAACAGACAAGCCAGAGATATTTAAGGTGGGACTCCGTTTCGTTGGCCTCATGGCTATGATCGATCCACCCAGAGCTGCAGTTCCGGAAGCAGTTCAAAAATTGAAAAAGATTGGAGTGAAAATCGTAATGACTACTGGCGACCATTCCACTACTTCCACGGCCATAGCATTAGCAACTGGAATCTTCTCCCCTCGAACCGTAACGACCACTACAAGCAGCAACAAAATTTCCAAAGTGGTGGAACAAGAAAAGGCTCAGCGTGTATTCTCTGGAAAGGACTTAATAGGGATTGAACCTCATCAGTTGGATCTTATTCTGGGTCAGGACGGAGACATCATTTTTGCAAGGACTACTCCAGAGCAAAAATTCATGATTGTAGAGTCATTACAGAGAATTGGCCATACGGTAACAGTTGTTGGCGATGGAGTCAACGACAGTCCCGCGATCAAACGAGCAGATGTTGGAGTAGTAATGGGAATCACAGGCTCGGAGGTGAGCAAAGAAATTGGGGATATTGTTTTACTAGATGATAATTTTGCCACTGTTGTGGAGGGAATTGAAGAGGGGAGACTGGGATTTGAGAACTGTAAAAAGTTGCTCAGATACACGATGACCGACAACATTGCCCAAATGTACTGCACAGGATTGAGTATTGTACTTCGAGTTCCCCAGCCATTTGCCTCCATGGCTATGCTCCTCACGGTTCTGGGAACAGATCTAATCCCTGCAATAAGCTTGTGCTATGAAAAGATGGAAAAGGATGTGCAAAAATGGAATGCAAACAAGAAGAGAAAGCTCATCACGTCTCACCTCCTCTGCCACATTTACACTCAAGTTGCTGTGTTCGAGGTGGTTGCAGGATTCTTTGGTTATTTTGCAACCATGGCCAGCTACGGATTCACTCCGGCGAGACTAATTTCCGTCAAGGATGCCTGGGACGACAAGAAAGTGAATGACTTGACGGATACTTTATACGGACAGGAGTGGACCTATGTGGGGAGAAAGAGGTTGGAGGCCCACTGTCAAGCCGCATTCTTCATTGCTGTTGTTGTAATGCAAGTAGCAAATGCTTTGATATGTAAAGGGAACTATGTCAGCCTCCGGAAAACCATTTTCTCGTAAGATCTTTATTATGCCAAAATATGGGTTTAGACAAGGTCGACATTAATTATGCAGTATACATGTATACATCCTCTGCTTTGTTAATTGACAGTAATTGGAGAATGAGTGTAGGAATTTGCGTGGAACTTGCCCTGGCCGCGATAATATTGTACGTGCCAAAAATCTCAAATGTTACTGGACTGATGCCACTCTCGTAAGATGCAAAATATCATTTAAAGAGTTTCAATATTTTCATCTCGGAAATACAGATAAAATACAGAAGGAAACTTGAACATTTCAGAGTTTGGGAATGGCTATATGCAGTTCCGTTTGCTCTCCTTTTGATCTTTTGCGATGAGTTGAGGAGGTACGGACTGAGCCGGAAATGGATTGGCCCTGATTTGCTACCTGTTATCCTGCATTAATACTAGTATTTATACTTGCTATTATTATACTTTGCTAGTTAAGTTGTTTTTAAAATAATTTGGTTAGCTTCAAATCAAAATAAAATCGAGGGAAACTCGTATCTTGTGTTATGCTTGCTTCATCGCTCATGCATTTGAATAACAAAAGAATAATAAGAAGCCACAGTCATGTAAAAAAATCAGAAGGTTATTGTAATGGAATGGGAAAAACTTTGGGAAGCAGAATAAAATCAATGAGCATTTTTCATTGCGAAAACGAATGACTTTTTCAGTTCAATAGACAGTGGCAAACAACAAAGTTATTAGCGTTCATATAAAAGCCTATGCCTACACATATTTAGCAATCCAGGAAAAACAAGTTTCCTACATTGAAGAAAGCAACAACAACAAGGCTTTGATTTGATCAGTATCGAAGAAAGCGGTAAAGCACAAGAGTTGTTAATGGTGATAAGAAGCTTTTCGGCTGTATTAAATTCCTTTGTACTGTTCAGCGTAGACTTTATCCGATTAATTTTGCAATAACGTAAATGCACTTCAATTTTACGACTGGTTTGAAGTAGTTTGCTGGCCAAACGTCAAAATATATTCATCATCATTTTTGTCTTTGCATTTTTTTTTGTACGCAATCAGCAAAACTAGAAAAAGATGCCTAGTGGGTTTACCAACCATCAGTATGATAAACGACCTCCTCTGCCATTTTACGAGCGTGGACCAGGTATGGCATTCTCACGCACATTTAATGTTGGCAATAAATCCCCTTTCCCATAAAGCAGTAAGCTCTCGTCTAATATAAATTCCAACTAAATATATAGGACCTGCTGGCTATAACTTGCCTCCACTTGTTGGAAAGCGTGGCCACGGACTAACTCATCGAATCAATCCTGAATACACTTTCGGCCTCCTCACAGCACTTATCCGGAAGGATGTCGGCCCAGGAGCAGCAGGTTATCTCATCCCCCAGCATCTCAAAGCAAATGGCTACTTTGCCGGCTTCAAATATACGTGCAGACAAAAGACTCCAATTAGTAAGATGGCTCCAGCAGCTCAAAACATAATCTTTCAAATACCACTTTCCCTCCAAGCACTTATACAAAGCGGAATTGAAATGGGATATATTTATTTCAGTTGACAAGAGGGTTTCGCCTTCCCCAAATGTGTATCAGATACCACCAACGAACAAGTACAAGTATAGGGCACCCACGCATTATCTTGGAAGTCGAACTCCCATCATCAACAAAAGAGTATCCCCAGGGCCAAATGCATATTTACTGCCTCCTGCTATTGGTCCCAAAATCCCGGACAAGAATGCTGCCGCTGAATGCACTCTGTATGCCTTACCTATAATATTATGCTTTTGATCCAATGAAATAAATGGAATTCTTGCTGAACGAGCGTCTATAACGTTTCATTGCCTTTTCACTCCAAACATATTACAGAAAGGGCGATAGGAAGACAAAAGATCTACCAATGTCTCCAGGACCAATTTACGAGATAGGTCGTCCAGAGCTGGTTAAGCCAAAGAGTCCAGCTTTCACTATGAGACGGAAGTGGAAAGAGCTGAAACAAGAGCTTGATGCTGGTCCAGCTTCTTACAGTCCAGTATATCCGCCTCCTTGCCCGTGCAAAACTCCACCGAAAGGATGGCCGCTGAGCATACGATATAACGACTTCACAGGAATTTTCCGGACTCCGTGTGATGTCTCCCGCTATGAGCCACTTGACTAACGAGAAGGCTCTTTGACGAAAGGATTATCAGTGGAAACAAAAGCATCCAGTGTCCTTTGTCCAACACAATTTGTGTTGGGAAACTGCGCAATCCACTTAGCCATAGTCTTTTGTTCCCTTGAACTAATCCTATTTGTACTGCCTCGATCAGCACCAATAATATTGTATATTTTTGAGAGAAAAAAACAAAATAGTAAAAAGCCTATGTCATGATGAACACTTCTACTATTACGCTTCATTTCCTTTGTGTGTGGGAATTCTTGTGAAAGTAAGTAGACTCGGAAGCTCCCGTTTTCCTTTTCATGGTTGTTTTCATCCTCTCCCCTCTAAATTGTTTATTTCTTCTGTATGACTCCCAGCTTCCTTTTAATTCCCGACATATTTCTTGTTCCTACACCTTCATTTGCCAACTACAAGTATATTACTTACTGCTCACATAATTTCATAATTTCATACTTTCGACAGTCATACTTCATATAACATCTTGCATTATTACTGAAAAAAAAAACATTTCAGAGCCACAACCCTTCCTTGAGTGACTGCAGCATACATACTACCTATTCATATTTTTATTATGCATATGGCAATATGGGAAGGAAGAAGATGGCTTCAGCAGAAGTATTAAAATTCATGAATAAATTCTGCTTTTTTCAAGGGGAAAATATCCATATCATCTCTAGATCCATTAGCGTGTACATGAACTCTGCTGCTGTAGTGGTAAGGGAAGGAAATGGACTCGGAATCTCCTCTCCAGCACCCATGCATCCCTACGATTCCGAAGGATACTTGAGGACACCAGCATTCCTCGGCAGTTATAACTTTTGGGACGGCGGAGCTTCTGCTTTCACTACTTCTCTTGGGGGTATGGTATGATATACTACAGCATTTTGTCTCTGCTCGTCGCTGTCTCTGTCTTAGGAAAAAGAACTCCTACAGAGTTACATACACGTATGTGTGTGCAAGGACTCTGTACGTAATGTCCTGTTTTGTTGAGTTATATGAATTAAGTGAAAAGTGAATTACGTGCGAGCAAGGCTTCCAGCGTATTCTTCCGTTGATGGTTTTACAATGTGTACCACTAAACTGAGCATAACCCAACGGAACTGGATTCTGTACGGATTTTGTTCTCTTCCGCTTGTAAGTTCTATGCAAATTCTGATAGATTGAAATTGTCGATTATGTACCTACATGCCATGTTTAATTGAGCTCAAATCCTTGAAACTTGATTAGGAATGATATCATGTTTCAGCAAATATGACTCGAATATTGGGGTTTTTTATCTGGCTTTTTTTGAAAAAATGATTTCAGCTTTTGGGAACATGCTCCATCATTTTTGGGGTTTGGTTATGCGTGGTCGTCCTTCATAACGCGAGGCTTCCACTAGAGGATCAGATTTACTTTGAGAAACTAATTACATGGTCAAGAGTGCATGGCTCCACTGGGACGGATTCCGGTGGGACTTACGAAGACGTCCTTCATCTAGACAATGAGTCGCCCTTTAGTCACACTCCAGTGGACAACCTTTGCTTCTACCTGTTGGCCCTCAGTTTTGTCACTGTTTTGGGAGGATGTGGGAGAGTGCTATCGACAAGCTTCTTTTGTCTGCATTTAAGTCGTAATGTAAGCAATCATATTAAAGATTTCATTCATGACGTGTTTTGCAAATACATTTATTTTCATTTCTCAAATTCTCAAGAGGATCACCGGACAGCTTTTCTGGGCATGGCTGGCGCTACTGATTCTGGCTGTTACAATTGAGGTCCTTGTCACTTACGATGTTATGCACACACTGAGTCATAATGACGTGGCCCCGCCTTATCAGAGGGACTTTTACTTTACCAATGACCAACAGGGATTTTATTGGCTTTGTCATTCCCTTCGAATCTTCATCTGGGTGGATCTTATTGTTAGTGGAATAGCACAACTGGCCGTTTGCTACATTTACCGGATTCATTTCCGGCAGAACCAAATTTAGAAATAATTGTTAGATATGCACATATGCAAATGCATGCAAACTGCAAGTGTTGTAAAATGAAATGAAAATAAAATGTTGCCGTCAATTTCTGGAACTTGTTCAGTTTTAATAAATGAGTTGAATTTTTAAATTGTTGACAATCATTGTTGCAGAATTTAAATAATTATAGAATCTCATATTTATCATACTGATATGGTCACTTATCAATGACTGATTGATTTTCAGAAACCCTGTTATACATGAAAGCTTTATTTTTTTCCTTTTTGGATTGTTGAAAGTTGTTGACCTTGAGAAAAATGAAATGAAATTGAAAGCGTTTTGTTGAATTAATCTCCAGTTTTCACATTTGTAGACCTTTGCCAATCTCCATCTGATTACACGATGTCAATTGGAATCCCTCGTTTTGTCTGGGGTAAGTATAGACCATGCAAATTTCCCTTTAAAAAGTGTTTGGAAGGAATTGCCATAATTAAATAGAGTCAATTTTCTATGATTATAGGTACTACTGTTTTTCATAATGCGCACTTACCTCGCACTCTGAGATCTCAAAATATTCAAAACAATGAGAATGAAAAATACTCCACACAATGGGAATGCGCTGAGGAAAACAAGCTCTTTCCAGTCCATAGGTTTTGACTCGTGCCCCTCCACAGGTTTATCATCAGCCGATGCTGCAGTTGTCACTTCCGGTGAGGGTGGTTGATTTTCGTTCGGCTGATAGCCTCCAGCACCACCATTACTTTCATCAATTCCAGTCCCATACTGATTCTGACTATGCCAAGAGTTTTTTGCTGAGGAGCTTCCCGAATTATGATTGTCCCATGTTGGTTGGCTATCTCGTCCAGACAAAAGCTTAAATCCTGTTATAATATTGTTGATCTGTGAGCATTCATATGAGCCACAGAACGGGAATGGATATGGAATAGGGTATCCGGTCCCATTGCAGCCCCAGCGGGACCTCTTCTCTTCAATTTTGTATTGTTGAACTATAATCTCACATCGGCCACCTGAATACAATTTTTAAAAGTGTGTCATTCATAATGAAGCATACTATAATTCAACCTAACTTAAAGTTTAACTGACTTACTTCGGGAAACGAGTACGGCAATTTGTGCATACTGCCCAGTTCCGGAACCTACACAAGAGACATCCTCCTTGGACAAGCGATAATTATAAATGGTGTCAACAAACTGGACCGAGTGGGAATAGAGTGTGAAATTGTGCCAAAAGTAGACATCCGTTTTTCTGGCAAGCTCATCCGCCAACTCATCATTGGCCGCAACGCTTTCCCTACCATGTCCAGCCCTTCTAATCCCAATCTCTTTGCTGCAAGTTTTTTCTTTTTTGTTAGACCCGTAAGCGTTGCTTTGTCCCATTGATAACTGACTTCCAACGGCCCCAAACACGTCGTACGCTAGCTTAACGATGTTTGTGCATTCTTTGGCATGTCGAAAATCCCAAGGATTTTTCGTAATATGGACTCCCGTCACAACCGAAGTTTCTATTCCATTCCGGTGGAAATCGCAGGATGTGGTGGATGGATCTTTAATTGACATTTGGCCTCCATATTGCATCGAAGAAGTTCCTCCGTATTGTGTTCCTCCATTTACTCTTACGTTGCTACTAGTGGGCAATTTGATTACGGTATCTGGTTGGTGACTACTCATAGCACCAACTTCCCGTGTGCCAAAACGCGGGTCTGGACAAAGCTGGTCAAATCTAAATGAGTCTATTCAATGAGTACAGCTATTTTAGTTAAGCAAGTATGTATATAACCTTTGATTAACTCAAAACTTGAAATAATTCAGAACAGGACGACGAGGACAGGATTCAGACTTACTTGAACAGGAGGACGTCGCTTCAGTATATCGTGACTGGGTGACAAGAGTTGACAATACTAGAAAAGTCTTAACCGAAAAGAGTAAGCGCTTCCCAAAATGATCCCACGGAGTCATGCTCAGTGTTGCACTTGTCCAAATGAACAAGACAGCTCTACCTTAAATCAGTCAGCTCACATGTATAAAATTAGATTTTTCTTAACGGCCCCTCCTGATCCGACCAAATTGATTGCTTTCACTCACAGACATTGTCTGAGGTTAGACTGTTGGAAAGTAAAAGTTAATATGGGGGTTTCAGCTGGGCAACAGGTTTTCTTTCACTTATGCACCAGAGGAGGGAAAAGTACGTAGGAGTAAACAATCCCTACCTGTTATCTTTGGTGTGCCCTATGTTCTCACTGTATGTAAGCAAGATCCGCTACTTAACTTTACATTTCCGCCACTTATTAGGAGAAAGTAAGAAACTTTCACTTCTTATTATGGGATCTGATAAATACAATAGGGAAATGTTTTGGTATGCGCAGCACGATGGTTTCCTTCTAGGATTCGGGTATTGTCGCAACGCTCCGGTTTGTTTAAAACGTTGCATCTTTCCTTCCACATCCACATCCTCATATCATAAAAGCAAGTAAGCATCTTTTATATACCCTTTCAAATCAGAGTCATTAAGGAAGAGACCCTTACTTGTGGAAGAAAGCGTAGCAGAAGTGGAGCATATAGGATTGCTGTTTGGGTGCCAATGAACTGTAACAAGTACTGCTCCAGTGGAAATGTGGGGTTTTCCATTCCGATAAACTTGGGGTTAGGTTGAGAGAATTTGAGTGATTTGATTTGAACAAGTGCTGAACAAGTTCTCCTTTCACTTTCACCACACCTAACCACCACATATTTCTCTTGTTAAAAATATTAAGTGGCAGTCCCCCTTCAGATGTACATATGTTATGTTTATGCTATGATGATGATGATGACCCACTTCTTCTCGGGTGAAAACTCCAAGTAAGGAGTTTCCTCATAATTTCTCCTTGATGCTGCTAGAGGCTACAGTCAGTACACTTTCGCTTACACCATTTCTTGTTAATGCGTAGGTGCAAGGACAAATTACTTTGTGTAGATACGTACATGATTTAATAAAGAAAATTTTCCTTCAGACTAAATTAGAGAGAAAATCTATTCGACTGGAAGGAGGTTGAAGAAAAATTCCCAGCTCTACAAATTTTGTATTATAGGTCTTATCATCTTTTTGTATATGGAATTTTTACACACGCGCCCGTCCCAAATAAATATGCTCGTTTGGTTAGCTTAAATAAAACAAATGAGGACATAAACTGCAATAGGAAGAAATGAGGTGATATACTTTCACCAGGTGTGTGTACCCGAATAAATTTTACTCTTCATAAGCAAGACTGATTCAACATTACACAATTTTCTATTATTTTTATAACACGTTCATATAGGATGAAAAGCTAAGCCAGTTAGCATATCTCACTTATATGGATCATAATTTTACATTAAGAATAAGAGGAAATGTAGAAAGGTTTGGCATTGCACTCAAACTTGTATATCACATTCTATGAATAAGATGTTGCGATTGCAAAGGTATATAAACTATGTAGCTTATCGATTGTGCTTATCGATTGTGCTTATCAATTTTTTATAGTAAGATCATTTGACGGATCTTTGTTGGCTGCTGTTTCTTGATAGGAAACATTTTATAAGCTTTAGATAAATGAAATTACGCTTGTGATGATATGATGGTGATGATGTTTAGCCAGTGATAAGTCTACCAAGTCTACTGTAATGTCCAGTTCGACAAGTGCCAATGTAGAGGGGAGCAGATCCCTTCACTGACCAGCTGTGATCTAGTCCTTCCACCTTAAACTATAAAAAATTAATTAGTTAGCTGCTAACTCACTTTAGGATTTTTTTAATCAAAATTTTGGGGGGCAATGTGAGACTATTTATACCTGAATACAGTACACAACGCTATAGCCAGGATGACTGTTGGCACTGGTGAAGGAAGGGACCTGCCCTTTTGGAATGATCAAGGCTCCTCGCCACACAATGTCGGCTCCCTCCGACGATGCGAAGCTGACCTCAGCCCGCTCGCACCGAACAACAGTGCTGGTCACCTTCTTCCAACAGTTCTCTGAAATATTGTAGGCTATCTTTTGCACGATAAACACTCTCATATGCATAGGCATCCGCTTCGGATTCCTTGTGCTCAGACAAAAATGAACGGCTTCTTCAGGTAAAAATCCGGACGACTCCACTTTAAATCCGGCAGACACCCCTCCACAGTTTGATTGTGCGATTGGTCTCTCAATAGAAATAAGTTTGGATGTCTCCCCCAAATTGTGCGTCAAGTTGGAGTAGCCTTTAAAGTCCAATGTTTCTTCTGCAATTTGAGCATACCGTAAGTCCTGGGAGCACAGGTGTGCGCTCACTTTGAAGACCAATGTCCCCACAGTATTGTTAAATGGACAGGAGAAACATTTCTCCCCTGGAATGTCTAAACTGAAGGGAAATGTGGTCGCATCCACTACCGAGTTTATGTCCGGCATCAGTGCGTAGATCTCTGTGATATTTGGATTGGCACGCATGGTTATAGATAACAATTTGTGTGAATGTGAAGAAGAGAAAGTTTTATAAAAAATGCCAATTTTCCCTACCTTTGGTGTTGGACAATGACTCGAGCGCATCACATTGAATTGCAGATCCAGTTGAACCCTTCTTTGCATTATTCGAATTATTATTTTGTGCGTTATTAGCCTCAGTCTGAAGAATACTGAACCGCTTTGTGATGAGCTCTCCGCTTTTCTCCAGAAACAGGGTACATTGAGCATCTAGCTTGACCCTGAGACCTGTTACATATGCCAGGGAAAAGCGGAACCAGTTCATTTTAAATTGAAACATGGTGAGCTTTTTAAATAACCTCTATGGAAAAGTGAATGACATGACTTACCAGTAAAGGTCACCAGAGCCTTACTATGAATGACCACCTTTCCATGTAGCTTCTTGCCTGGACGTAAGGTCTTGTCTTGAAGCTGAAGCTGACCACTGAAACCATTACTCCAAAAACTTGTTACTTTCCGAGCACATCTTCCATTGTTAGTCTTATCCAGTTGAAGAGGTCTGTTGATCGATGGCCACTTTTCGAGACGCATGTTTGCTCATATTTTTTATGTAAGCAGATCAATGAGTGAAAATAAAAAGAGATTGCTTAAATTATGTTGGATGAATTGCACCAGGGAAAAAGTTTGGCACAGAGATCACTGACTTACAGCAACAATTTAAAAATTGTCAAAACTGAGCAAAATAAATCTTCGTGTTTCCTAATGTTGTTGTTTACAAGAATGAAAGATGTAGAGGAGAAGTACATATATAAATTCAGTTCTGATATATTATCTTTATGATGTTTTCTCACTTTTAGGCTATGTAATTAGCAAAGGACAATTTCTCCATGAGCAAGTAGCCGAACATTTGACGAAGTGCAGCGAGGAGCTTACTTTCCAGACTAACACCAAAATAAAATTTCTCCACTTACTTTTATCCTCTATCGCTCCTGGAACCTCCAGCGTCTGAATATATAGGGTATGAACCTTTCTTATGGACGGAACAAGCAAGGGATCAATATGAAATAGAATGCTATATGTATGTATATGCCACAGCCATGAGCCATGAGCAAGGTCTATTACTTATTCAAATGAATTTAGATATATCTAGTTTTTCAACTTTATTTCCAAAGTTATATGCCGCGAGTCTACGTGGAATGGCCAATGTCTTTTAAATTATTTATAAATGCCAAGAATACTTCAATCCGTATTTACCGAACATGGGGAAACTATTGCCCTTGCCTTTGATATTGAATTTTTCTCAGGGAGAAAGCGCTGACAAGCTTGACTTTGTTCAAAACAATATATAAATACCGTACATTACTACTTACTACACGTGTGTTAGTAGTATTGACTGGGCAGTGTTTTATAACGGTGGATAACAAGCTTGTACTTGTTGGGAAAAATGACTTTGTATAGATTCGGCGTGCGCTTTATTAATAAAAATATATCAGCTTTATGCCCTTGCTCTAAACCTTTATTATTGAGCAAAGTCAAGTCACGTTAGAAGTTTTGACAAGGTCAATTGCTTCCGCTTCGGAACTTTTCCAAAAATGATCAAAAATAAAAATAAAGTCTAAATGACTGTCGGCTCACGGAGCTTGTTCGTTCCCAAAATACATTTTCACTTTGAGAATCGGAATGTTTCATGTGGAGAGTCTCTGGATTATAAACAAATACATAAAAGTTCTACTGCGCTTTGTGTTCCGACAGGTAATGTATATACCTAAACCACATATATACTTAGTAGGAATAGGTAAATATGCTATGAAAGTACAAGAACGATCACAAACCAATTACAAAAGTTATGCATGGTCAGATTATCCATTTGATAAAGCACACGCTCTTTTGTTTTTACTACTCCATTTTATTTTATTAATACATAATTCCTTCTTCAAGAATATCCAAATATGTAATGCACAAGAAAAACAACGACAACTCGTCTAGTAATAATATTCGACCTTAACATAACATTGCCTTATAATCACTAATGTAGTACGCATATAAGTAAATTGACTAAAACAGACTACTTTTAACCAACAACAACACAACTGGAATCTATTTTTCCTTATCGGAATCAGAACTACTGCTGCTGTCGCTATCACTGCTACTGCTACTACTGGAACTTGTTTCTTCAGCTTGTTTTATATATGAGCTAAGGCTATTGCTGAGAGCAGTCATGTTCGCCGATAAATTATGACTTATGGTTACCGAAGGCTTAGCCAATGTCGAACAGAGTACAGCTCTCACGTTGGTAATGTTCTTCAGCTTTTCAAGTGCCTCTAGAGCATCCTTATGCAAAATCTGATCATGAACAACAGCAGCGATAAGGATGAACTGGGGCATCTTCTTCAACGCTTTCATGAGATGAGTTATATTAGCTTCGGAACAATATCCCAATGCAGACTTTGATAGGAAAAGGGGAATCAAAGGGGACCACCTTGTGTTTGCCAGAGCCAGCTTCACTATATTATGATTTGGATTTTCCTGAATTTCCATGTCGAACTTCATGTCAAAGAGTAAGCCCTTGATCTGAAATCATAAAAACTAGAACTAATTTCCGTCCTCGTTTTAATAGCCTCAAACTTAAGAGTAAATTATATATACTGCTGTTATTTTTACGTTCAAAAGTTCATGCTGGGTATAACTGTTCGTATGGAAAACACAAACCAGTGGATGGCTAGCTAATTGACGACGCAATTTCCCAGCCAAAAATACCGCGTACGGGTTGTCCTGAAATTAAAAATGTGGAATATTGTATCAAATTAAAAGACATGAATTATTTATGATATGCGTTTAACTAAGCATTGAAAAGTAAACCAAATAAACCGTACAAACGCAAAAGCTATGAAACTATGTTTTAGAGATTATGGTAGCTGATTGTGATATCGATTTAAGAAAACAGCATTCAGAAACTGGAAACAGAAAAGAAAGTTCGCAGTGGTTCGAAAGTGATCGTGCTCACAGACAGATGGACATCCAACTGATTAAACTTAAAACCATAATAAAACATAGTTTCATAATACAAAATATGTAATAATAAGAAAACAGTTCAATAGTTCCCAACATTACCTCTACAGGGTTATCCTTCTGTTTTTGCAAGTCTATCATTCTGTCATACTCACAGTTCCTCGGGGGCTTTGGATACACAGGCTTACACACAGCCAACATCCTTGCCCGATTATAGTGATCTGGTGAGACCTTCTTCAGATTGGGCCTGTTCCGAAAGCGGAGTTGTTGCACTAGCAAACTCCATACTTTCGAACAAAGCTCGCCTAAGAGAAACAACATACAACATTAACTTTTTGACTTTTCATGGTATTTACTCATATCACTTTATATACTAATTATTACTATTACTAATTATTACTATTACTAATCAATGATACTTACGTGATTGAGGGGATTTCCCAAGAAGCAAAACCATTCTTTAGCTACGTAATTACGGCCCCGTCTCGTTCAAGCAGTGATTTATAAATGACTTTCAGTTTACCTTCTTGGATGCTACTTCGATTTATGCTAAATTTGCACGTGTCCCAAACTACTTTATTTCAGCAAAATTAAGTTTCGTAAAGCGTTTTTAGCATCAAGTGCAATTTGTTTTGCACCCGGAGAAAGCACAACAACATTCAGCCATCAGCATACAACAACTCAATGCCGCTGCTGGAGAGCTGTGAATGGGGCAAGTTGAGGACATGCTAAACTGCTTTTCATTTTCACTGCATGAGCTGAGGGAAAAGGTGAACTGTTGTCTTTGTTCTAATTTTGTTTGATGTTCCTGATTAATATAGCGATTGTGATGAAGATGTTATAATTATTGTAAAAATATGAAGAATTTTTTGTTCAGAGCGTCGGTAATAAAAAAAGTTTGACTTTATTTTTAGCTTTTTCTGTTATCATTATATCCATCGATCCATCCACATTTAGTATTCACAAACTTATCTTACATAAACTTTACATACGTAAAACTTAAAAAAATAGTTTTTGTCCAGCCAAATACTACCCATTCCCCTTTCATTCAATCGTGCCTCCTAAGGATACCAATCTTTTTTCCATTTCATCCTCACTTTCCAACCATTTTCTTCGTCATGGTCAATACAAGTCTTGAGCCAACGGTGTTTGAAATTGTATGACTCGGCCTGTTCCAGTGCTTCCTGGAGCAGATATTGTGAAACCTGATAGAAGCCTCCTTCCAGTGGGTCTGTTGGAGAATTATTGTTCCCTTCATTGGTAGCAACACTACTGATGGAGGAGGGCACTGACGATTTCTTGAAGGTGGGAGTATTTGACGTAAGTTCCGATGTAGCGTCAACCACCCTGTCCAAGTGATAGTCGTTGTCCTCATAGTCATCAGAGTGAAATACCTTGGTTGAGTTGGTTGGCGGTTCAGAAACGACATACTTTGAGTTGGTCCATACCTGAAATGCAATTTAAGTAATCCTTAGTTAACTTTTACTAATAGCTTTCTACTAGTGGCAGAAATGCGTTCAAACAGGGACTTACAGTGGTATTGAGAGGCCCATATGAGGTCCTGTGTATCCTGCTGGTTGTGACGAATGTCTCATGGAGATCATCCACAGTGGTATCCAATTCACACTTTTGCCAGAGACGCCTTTGAACGAGGTATTTGTAGTCTGTGGTCCTTGCGTGGTAGTCAACTTCTGATGCTGCCATCAAATGGTCTTGCAGCTTGCAGTGCTTTATCAGCGAGTAAAACTCTAGCTCATTTGAAAGCTCCTGTTTCCAAAATCCCATACAACCCAAATCAATCAATCACCAATCATCCACTTTATGTGTATAATTACAATTAATATGTAAATGCATGCTACCTTTTCCTTGTCTCTTCGAAGAAGGAAACGCTGCAACTCAATAATCGTTGAAACTACGTTCCTGGAAATGGTCACCAGCTTGGAAAGCTCATCAAAACTTGTTTTGAACAGAGCCTGTTGAAACATTTCGTCAATAATTTCTATATAAATCTCGGATGTCTTCAAACCGTCGTAGTTGAGGATGGTCAGCAAAATAACCTGCAAAACAATGCATACTAATTATACTGCCAATTCACTAACTAGTAACTAGTAATTAGATCATCCCCAGTTGTTTTTGGTATTTATACTGCATTTGTAGCTAATATCACGTCTCATATTACCTGATTCATAACGCTCAAACCATCGAAAAGCGAGACTTCGGTTTTAGTTAATTCAACTATGGACCTGGTTAATAGGAACAATTTGTGGCGGATGCTATTGGGTCGGTCCAAATCCAACAAAGATCTTATTACTCCCGAACACACTGTTCCTTTATGTTTTATGGATGAGAGTGACATAATGGGATTTGATATAGCTGAAAAACAAAACGCCAAAGTTATACTCTTTGATGTTTTCCAAAATTTCTTATTACACTTTAACTACATTCCACATTATATCGATACAGTAGGACATACACGCTATGCATCCATCCGGATCTCGTAAAACCTTCAAGCGTGTTTCCTCCCCTTTCCACAAGGCACAGATCAAAGAGGCCAGGGTATTATTTGAATTATTTTCCGGGTCCTCCATGCCCCCGCTCTTGGGCAAAAATCCAATTCCAACTACATCTCCAAAATCACCACCCCTACAACTGAAATCCTTCGTGGGTTTCAAGGTCTTGCTCCAGTATAGTAGCTGGAACAAGCATCGTGGATATTCACATAATTGGAGGAGGCAGCCAATTAGGTGTGAAGTTACTGAAGGGCTTTTGGAGAGCTTAAGACAATTCGGATTTTAAAACAAATAGCTTGGTGACATTTGTTAGACCAACTATAATTTATATTTTTGAAATGACAAATACCTCCATCAGATCAAGAAGCCTAAAGATTCCCTCATTGCTTATGAATTCTTCTAAACAATCCGGAGCGTACATTATACAACCGCAAATACATTCCGAAACGGCAGTTTGATATCTTCACAAGAATTATTTTGAATTGCATATTAAACCTTGTTAATGTGATTCATAATATTATCTCGATATGACTTTTATTGATTTGTAGCATTTCTTTTACATAGTATCAATGTGGGACTTTTCAAAGTACAAGAGACGTCTCATGATCGATATCAATATCAATACTCCGTCGAGGTCACAAAACATTTTCTTCTGTTGAGGGTCACCCATACCCAATATTGAGCAACAGAATAAGGCATTGCTAACCGTTAATTTTTCATTCATGTCCATATCTTCATGTTGCAACAGTTCTATAAGCATAGCTATTAAACCAAAGCAGGTATGAATTTCAGGCAACGATTCAATTTCATAGATTGGATTGATTATATGAAAACATTGTATAATCATTACTCATACTCATTAGTACCTAGAAATCTTGCCATCCCGTCTCGTTCAACGAAATAGGCCTTAACTTGACGAGAAAGTCTTGTTACGCAGTGTTTGGAAGGGTTGGCAACGTCTAAAACCGTTCGTATTACGTTCACGCACATGCAAATAAGGTATGAATCCCTTCGTCCCATTTCCCCATAAGCTAGTATGAAGTCCAACAGCCTTCAAATAAAAAAATATCGGATCAGTACAACAATTTTTCCCACATCCGGATTAAACTTCACCAATAGCCAGTCCTTACGTATTAACACCGTTTTGATGGATCAAGGATAATGGACAGTGTTTTGCAATGGCATGCAAAGTATTCCATGTAACTTTCTCTAAATCACTGCCCCTTTTTAGATGTACTTGGATGGAATTGCTAGAATCGAGAAGGAGTGTGAGAAGGGCGGACACTGTGTTGTGCTCATTCAGGATCTGTATGAATAAATGAAAAATTCGTAAAGTCATTATTTTATATAGAAGAAATACACAAATGGCATTTTCTTTGTATCCAACCGGTTCTGCTTTCCCCGTTTCCACCTCATATTTGAGTACGTAAATGAAATATTGCAGGAGTTCCATATCCTCCGGAGAAGAATCCAACTGAAAGTCAAAATCAGTTTCTCGTTTTCCAAGTATTCCTTGGTTAATGATGGATGCTGTCACTGTCAATAATGTAATTAGTAATAATTATGACACATTTAACATTACAACATTTCTTTGTCCAGCACATAAACACAACACATGTAGCCAAGAATCTGTTGTAATGGATAAGCATGTATTGATAAAAAAATATGTTAACGACGCCTTACTCATGCCACAGTCTACCAAATACTTCTTGGGCATGGGAATGTGTGTGGCGAATAGACAGAGTACGAATGCAACATCATTTCTCAAGTTCTTCCAGGTCTTTCCAGTTTTGCAAGTGAGTAGTTGAACCAGCCTGGTTATGAGTGCCCTGTATAGACAATACAAGCGTTGTTATCAATTGTTTAGTTCTACTACATTGGAAATATGATTCATCCTTTACGAAAGTTCACCTACTGGAACGATTTCTTTTTGATGGACATGGCCGATAATCGAAAGGGATGAACTATTTTCCCATGGTTAGACAGCACCGTGTTCACTCCAAAGATGTGATACAAGGCGTCAGTGGTTGCAAGCAACGTTCGATTGGAAGGGTCAGGTTGATTCAACTTCAAAAGAATGGGGTGCAGCATGCTGGCAAATGCGCTCGTACGTGGACTGGACCTTTTTACTTGTTTAGCTTTTTTTATTAAAATTTTTTTTGTAACTTTTAAATAAAACTTTTTTTCTGAAACTCCCAAAAAACAGTTCCTCATCTCCTTTTTATTTTTAACAAAATTTTGTGAGGTTTAAAAAATGATTTTTGATGGTATTGTGACGGTAACAGAGTTTATGTTCAAGGTTTATTTATGAAAGAAGCGGTGTACAGACATGAATATCGATGGATGGATGAATGTTTTAACACATCCTTATCAATGGCGTGATAGGGGGTTGTAGGGTACATATCTCATATTCTACGTGAATTATGTGTATTTTGTAGAGCCTGTTTCTTTAACATAACTTCATTCTCCTCATCGAGACCTAACGTTGTTAACATTCAACATTTAGCAAATTAGAAAAACAGTCTACTTTCTCCAGAAATTTATTTTCAAACTTTATTTACTTATCCATATAAAGTTTAGCTACTATTTTTTGGAAGGTCCCCGGTTCTCATTTTTATTTATTTATTCTAATTTTTACATATTTCAGTGTTCTAAAGGTTAGGCAGTAATTCCGATTACGACCACCATGCTCACAATGAGCATTAGGAAGGTTGCGAGAAACCGGCAATATAAAATGCAACTTGGAGTAAAACAAAATTGGAGATTAAAATTGAAAATTGCTGGTCAAAGTGCTGTAGCGAGCAGATTTTAATGTATTATTTTACTGACTTTTATTGCAAGTGTAAATGTGGAATTTCAATTTATTGAGATAGCAAAAAGATGAAAATGAATTTGGTTCCGCCCATTGAATTTAGGTTAGGATAATCTATTTTTTGTTTACTTCTACTGGATAATATAAATACAAGTTAAAATAAATGTATTCAGGATTTCAAAATGGAAATGAATTTCCATTTATTTATCAGAGGTCAGAGACGCACTGAACAAGAGCCCTCTTGAATAGGTCCATCGCAATATAGTACAACGAAAAGTAGGATGGATATCCATTGCTTCCAAAATAGTCCAGGATGTCTGGCAAAAGCTGAAGATTTTTCACATACTCTCGTTTCTCAACCAAATCATGGCATTTAAACAAGATTTTCACCAACTCCCTCATCTTTTTGGCACGTTGCATATCCTTCTGTGAACAATCTCGACATTGATAAGGCTTTCCATCTTTCCCTAGCCCCAGCTCAGAGCATGAATCGCAGAGTGTAGGTTCCAAAACTAGCATGCCCTCATTAGGATAAAGTTGAACTGATGAGGGACCCCAGTTCTCTTCGCAGGGTTGGCAAGTGCAAATGAATCTGTAATTGTCAGCTAAAAAGGATTGCCGCTCAGACGTTTTCATTTGGTTATAGAGAGGTCTGTACGTGATAAACAGCTCATCCCCCTTCTTCAGATGTTTCAGAGAGACAAGGGAGGTCTGTAGGTATTTGGACTGCTTAACAGGGACGCAATTGGGGTCGCAGGAATGGTTGCAGATAGAGAGTAAGGGATATATTGCTGCTGCAAACGCAATAGATTTTTTGCTATTATTTGGAATCTTGCTCAAAGATATCGCATTGTATTTTATATTCTCCAAATGTTTCAAAATAACTGATGCAATAAAGTCCTCAAAGCCCTCAATGGAATTCGGATTTCCCACAGGGACCTGGAAGAAGGAGGAGTATTCCTTGAGTAGGTCCTTGAGAAATAGTGCGTGCAAGGCATTCAGCGTCCCGACAGATATCCCTTCCTCGTAGATATTCTCTAGCTCATGGGAAATTAGATGGAACGTAGGAAGATATGACTTTGTGTCGTATACTCCATTTTCGTTGAAGCCCAACAGCTCTCCATTCTTGGCAGTGTTGTTCTGGAAGTACAACTTGTCTTTGCTTTGCCAGAGTTTCAGTAGAAAATCAGGTCCAACTGTGGCAAGCAGTCGAAGGGCTTGGATGTCCTTGTGGGTGGCATTATATGAGTGTAATATTGGAAGATAGGAATGCTCCAAATGATGCAATCCTTTGTCACCACAGGCGAGCTCTCGACATTTGTCACTACAAAATATTCCCTGAAATGGATTGAAAAATCAAAAAAAAACCTCTACAATATATTGTACACAATCATCATTCATCTTAATTATTTTTAATATTAATGCTATATGTTTAGTATAAAATTAATCCGTACAAAGACACATTCGGTACAATGTATTCCGTTGATCATACTTTTAGCACAGTGATGGCAATGATCAATCTCCCACAACAATAAGTTGTTCATGACGCTGACTGCAGGATGATCAACCAGAAGGACAGTTCCTGCGGGGACGTCTTCTGTGACCACCAAATGCCTTCCTTTGCCCAATGAATAGTTCATTTGGATAAAGGACTGTGCATTTGGAATCTTTGGATTGGGCTGCTGAATTTCGAATAGTTTCTTGGCATACTTTAGTGTCTCATCTTCGTCATTTGAGCCCTTTGGAACTTTTTCCAACATGGCTTTGCATTTGGTCACCCTCTCTTCCAACTTGTCCTTCAATTTTTGTGGGCATTTCGATAAGCTTCTCTGCACATCTACCATGGCTTCATGGGGCTTGCCCATTTGGAGGAGAACGGCAGATCTGTTTGCGTATGCAAGAGCAAGTTCTTCGCTAGATACTGGTGCAAATGCAATGGCCAGTGTGTAGGCACGCAGGGCCTTATCAATTTTCTTATCTTTGTAAAACTCATTTCCCTTCTCGCGGAGCTTCACAGAAATCTCGTCCGATTTGTAAAGTTGTCTATCAGTCTCACCTAAAAAATATAATTTATAACCATCATAATTTTTTTTTGTTCAATAACATTGTGCTTTATAAATTTATTTATGTTTTCCTTACAGGACTCAAGGAGGGGCTTTATCGGCTTCCAATCAAACACGCCCTTGACATCTAGAATCCTCTGCAATGTATCCCTCGTAGAAATTTCGTCACTGAAGTCAATCTTGGCAGCTGCCTGGCCATATGTCTCACTCAGTCGTTGACCCAGACTACTTTCACTCCTTTTACCATTCAAAATATTGGCCACAATTGAGTCTATTTTTTGCACATCAGAATCCAACGAGCCGGCCATACTAAATGGTTATCATTAATTAATTTCAGTGTAAAATATGGCTAAAAAATTGCAACTAATGTATCAATATGGTAAGGTATAAAAAATCTGCTGGAACTTTATTGTTTTTCTTGGAGAGGAAGAACTTGAGAGTTTGAAATTGGTAGCTTGGAAAGGAGAAATTGGATGATCATGTTCGGAACACGATCACAACGGGACTATGATCTTCCACACTGGTGCATGCAGGAAAGAAACGCTGTATCCTGCATATTTGCCCTACTTTTTTTTACCCAGTATCTTTGTGGGAGAGCTCCTAAGGAAACATGCATATCCCATTACCATTGCTGTTACTATTACGCGTGATTTTAAAAACTATGACGCTTGGTGGCTTGCGTTACTCCTACAGTACTTTTTACGTGTTGAAAATATTCCCATCAAAATTCTCGTTCCGACCTGGGAGTTGCAATCTCCCACAATAATGTGGAAAGTAAAGAATTTGTATTAGAATGGGGGAACACCTTTCAAAATTCTAAAGTTATGTCATTTAATTTGTCACATAAATAACATCGTCCTCATTAATTCTCGCTTCGATGATGTCTTGCTCCCAACTTTTGAAGAGGCTTATGATTACCCACCGCCATTATCGTATGGGAGGAAATAGTTCAATTTTAATTGGGCCGAGGTCTCGCATCCACCACGACTCAAAGAAACCGATCACGGGTTTTCTTAATAAGGTGAAAGACACGATTCTTGTATTAGAAGCGACGAAAGGACCTGGTGTAAAGGCTGCTTGTGGAGTTGGTATGATGATGTACGACTAATGAGATTTCTGTTTTCCAACTAAAATCCTAAAATGTTACAGTCAAATGAAAATAAACAGAGGTGAATCTTCTAGGCCAAGGGGCGGCAGCAGCAGCACTTGTCTTTGGAACCGGCTGTGGCGCACTAACTCTCACCAATTATGTCAATCCCAAAATTCCCAAACAAGATGATCCCTTGATTGGGGATAAACATTCAGATGCAGATGAATTAAGCAAGGCTACGTCACAGAGAATAGCTTTAACGTATCTTCACATGGTTAGCTCCATATTGGCCTCAAGTTTCACTGCGTTGCTCTCCTTCCGGATGTTTCGCAATAGGGCAATGATCATAAGGATGGGCGAACGACCGTTGGTTGCAATCGGTCTTGGGGTGGTCACGCCATTAGCAATGGCTGCTTTTGTTCGGTTAGCAAATTAATATCAACCCTAACTTATACCTCATTTACAAAATTTACGAATTAGACCGACTAAATGGTTAGTTATTTATGCGTCTTTTCTCTCCTTTCTCTCCTTCATGTAGCTATTTGCCCCCTACGCCGACAAAGGAAGGGCAATTTATCCCACTTGGGCTAAAAGAATTCGGTAACTTGATATACGCCGGGACTATCGGTTTGCTCGCTGCCCCTCTATATCTATTAGGAGGACAGTCAATTCACAGAGCCATTTCCGTTACTGCTGGAACCTGGCTAGGGCTCCAAGGACTTGCTCACTATGCCCCAAAGGATGCCTTTTCCAACTGGGGGACACCCATTGCTTGCGCCCTTAATGCCGTGCTCCTCTCATTTATCAGTACTTACAAGCCTCATACTAACCTCTGTCATATGCCTTTACATAGTTAGTGTTAGTTGATGCCACAATTTAAAAAAAAAATAACTATTTTCCTCCTCAAGTAACTATTCTCATGAGAAGAGACCATGCTGCCTTTAATCCTTTATTCCGCCTCGCAATGCATGGAGGGATTCTCGCCTACTCGGCCCACTATTGTTACACAGCCAATGCGATAAAGGAAGCTGCCAAGTCCTCCACCTATGATCCCGTGAATGCCGCAATGTCGCTAACAATGGACCTGCTAAGCTTATACGGAAGATTTGCATTCCTCCTACCACCCCATTTCCAACTATCCCGTGATCATCAGTTCGTAGTAAAGGGAACACAACCAACTAGTGCAATATGCAAAAACCGAACCCACGATGAGAGCAGTTACAAGCCTGGAAACGATGATATGAGTTGAGAGTGATATAAATGTTTGCATATTTACAACTCCAAATTCACATTGAAATAAAAAAAATTCTCAGTTCACATAAGTAAGTTTAAACCCATGGGAAGTTTATTATGTTGTAACTATCATCTACATAAAAAACGTGTAAAGTAGCAGTGATCACATACTAAAAGAAATCTTAAAAGAAACATATAATACTACAAAGTAATGATAATAAATACAAGAGGAAATAGGCAGTCTTTTCCCAACAAAGGAACGGTTTGGTAACTGGCAAACAGGAATTTTGCTCTCCTGAATATCCGTGCACAACTGCATGCTTACGCAGCGTCGGCGTGATGAGGATAGAAATCCGTAGCTTTTCCAGTACCACCATAATCCTTTGGAAGGGACTCCTTGGGAATACCCTGGAGAAGATGTTCCTGCCATCTCTTCTTGTCAGAATCGAAAATATGGATTTTGTCCATAGTACATTGAGCGAGAATAGGTTTTATAGCTTTAAACGCTTGCCAGAATACAGAGGGAGCTGTAAGAGGGAAACTTTCGTATAAATATTGCTGTTTTAGATAAATTAAAGTTTAAGTTATTTAAACATTTATGTAGATAACGAGGAGGTTAACAAAAGCTCTTACCATTAACTAAGTGAGCACTAAATAAGGATTCAGGATAGTTGCTTTCAAAATCACGGATCACACGAATCGCAGTCTCAAGGGCTGTAATGATAAACAAAGACAATTAGAAAACGATACTTTGCATAAGAATCAAATCATGTTTTGATAATTATTAAGACTCACAATCCCAATGAGCAACTTTCCAGAAGCTGAGTTCGGTAAAGTCCAAAATCGCATGAAATTGCAAAACACCGTTCTCCTTACACTTGTCCATGATGATCTCCAATGTCTTGTACATATAAGTACAGACTTCATCCTTACTGTGTCCCTGAAGAATCTTTCTACCATCCCAACGACCAATTGGCATCAAGTAGACAGGGCGCTTTTCAGCGTCCTCCCCACAATAATACATTTTGAAGTCCTTAGTCACTGCGGCAGGGGCTTGCCACTTTTTCACAGCATCAATATCATTCGAGTTGCGCCAGTCCACAGATTTGCGGAGCATTTGTTCCGCCTTTTTGACGTTCATGTCCCGAGCTCGAAGGAAGCGAAGCAACATCCTTTCGTCTTCTACTTCGCCCTTCATGATCTCGCGGAACTAGATATTTCATTTAAAAAATCAAAATTGTCAATTCTATTTTTTTTACAAAATATAGATTAATCTCAAAAAAATTTAACTTTTTTCAATTTTCTTACCTCGTCCAAAATAGGT
Source organism: Lepidocyrtus paradoxus (assembly GCA_034696885.1). NCBI lineage: Eukaryota > Metazoa > Arthropoda > Collembola > Entomobryomorpha > Entomobryidae > Lepidocyrtus > Lepidocyrtus paradoxus. The sequence continues at coordinate 67,343 of JAQGAH010000038.1, forward strand.
TGTTCGTTTTCTTGAACCTTAAACGCCATGGCTGATTTGGTTTTAAGACTTTTGCTGAGTAACAAAACAAGCACAGTCTCCAAACTAGCAAAGCAGGCTAAAAAGAATTCAAAGTGAAATTCACTATAGTGGAAGGCAACGGACAAGCCAGAAGATCTGATGCTTATCGGACTAACTGGCAAGACGAACTGATGAGTTGAGACAACCGAGCAGCCACTTAATATAGTGGAAAATTCTCCATCATCTTTCCACAGTTAAAAAATTCCAAGACCCGCCAGCATATACTTCATTCAGCACTCTCATGTTTGTATGCATTTTCATTTTACCAACCAAATATATCACTTGCTTATACAAAGTCACTTGAGCTGATTGCTTCCACATTTTGAGGAAAAAAATAATCAAGATCAAGGCTGTAATTGTTTAATGAAGAATGAGATGGGATATAGCCCAAAATGGATCCAAAAGGTGGAAACTGTCAACATGCGATAGGACAATAGAGCTCGTTACGATTAATAGCGATAATTACCTATATCCCTATGCTAGCTTCAACTCTTAATTTTGCATCCCGATTCCGCTCCAGCTGGAATTTAGCAATCCAGCAACCTTATCATAAGAGCATAAAAATGAATTGAGCAGAAAAATTGTATAATTGTTGATATTTGCATGATTGAGTGTCTCCGTCTATTAACTCGTCATTTTACATCTAACTCATATTTACAACTATACCTGTCAGTCAAAAAAGTAGTCCTCATCATATTGTATTACTAATTGATAACTCTGTCATTATCCGACTCGGACTACTCCAGTGCAGCGTAAAAAGCAGTGTACGAATACCAGACCAGCAGCAGAAACAACCTACCATATAGGTTGAGGAAATGCGGAAGATGAAACTCACTATTACTTTTTATTTTCCTAGTTGTGCAATTTTTTTTCCGCAAACCTACCTGGTGTAACTTTATATTTGTAATATCTCACATCATACCAATACCAATAATCAACAAATGTAGCTGGAAACAAAACAAAGAAGTGAACCAGAGCAGGCCTCATCAGGATTGTTAGCAATAATCAATCCTAGTCAGGCAAACATCTTGGTGTCATCCGAGAGCTTGTCGTAAACAGGACCCTACCTCAATATTTGCAAAAAGGGTACAGAAAATAGACATGATGCTGACTACTAGTAGTAAATTGTACAGTTAACTGTTTGAAAAGCTTTGTCAAGCATTTGTAAGCAAGCAAAGCTAAATAACGCTAGTTTGGTCCAGTCGTATTTTGTTGGCTGTTGCAAGATCCACATCAAATCTGAAATCATGCATGCTCACTTCAATACATATGAAATATGACAAAACTTGGGACAGCTTATGTTAGTTTACTTGTTCAATGTCATCAACTTTATCCTCAGCTCAGCAACTTTTTTAGCTGTCTTCTGGTGTCTAATGATTACTGCAATTCTCACGCTATCTAATAGGTAGGTATAGATGCCAAATGAATTGAGGGAGTTTGTAAAAGAAACTCTCATGCTAACAAACTTTACTCACTACTTGCTAAGTAAATTGCAAAGAGGAATATTTTTTTGTGGGCTCAATTAAATCGCGAATGAATGGACAACTTTGTGCCTATGCATTTTAGCCATTCTTCCACACTATTCTTTTATTTCCAACATTTCTGGTTAGTTGTAAAAAGCAAGAACATGTTTGCTATAGTGGATGATTTGATTAGGAGCATGGGGCAAAGAACTGACTATATTGTTCTTGATTACTCTTTTAATAACTACCGGACTGTTAAAAGTTTCGTCATTTTTTTCTTGGGAGTCGTTTGTCTGGTAAAGGCTGCAGTAAAGTTCATCATTGTCCATAGTAGATGATAGAATTGGACAGTTTCGCTTCAGGAAAGAATTTACGCTAGTTTTTTTCCGTATGAGAGTATCCATTGCGTGACACTAGCTAATTTTACACTCCTTCCTGTTTCATAATAATTACCGTTGTAATATGAGCTTCCATTATGAAAAAATGTGTCAAACTGTCCGTCCGTTTCCCATGTCATGTCAAATGATATGTCACGTTTAATTCTACATGGGTGGATAAGTTGGTTGGGCGGTGTTTATTCCAACATGACATGGGAATAGTCCTACTGTGTCAGGTACAGATAAAAAACTGCCATCTCACAGACATGTTATAGCATATTGGAAGCTGGAGATGTTGGGATGGGTTCATGTTGCTTTTCTTGATTCTGATAAAATAATAAAATTGGGTTGGAGATGTTGACTCTTGTGGCGTGGCTCTCATTCCTGAAACCTAAATGCGGGGATAAAAGGATATAGGAAGGGGCATCAAACTCCCAATTTCATTCTATTCCTACGTGATATTAATGCCATTGCCACCTTTCCCCCTTCACCATTCACTCAAACTCCATGGAGCCTTCAGATGACGGGGATATGTTGATGCTGAGGCATCAGAGAGGAAATTCAAATTGTAGGGATAATATAACGGAGAGAAAGAGCTTGAATAAAATTTCAGCAATGTGTAGTCTCCAGCCTATATAGTCTAGTCTTTCAGTGCTTCGAGAATTGAAAAGCCAAATACGCAAATGGGGTAATAAATGAACCATAAAACGTATAAAAACCGTTTGCTCACATATGTGCATCCAATATGTTGAAATATATATTCAAGAAATAGGAAAAAAAGCAGGTCTAGATCGATTTGTTTTTTAGAGAGAAAATAGAACGAGCAGAGAACACAGCACATAGTGTGAATGTCCCTCAATCCATTCATGTCATGTTGTACGATGAGCATGGAAAAAAAGAGAAGAAATGTGTCCATATAGCTTTCACCATTCTCGCTCCTTTCTCCCAAGAAAGGAATGTGTAGTCTGGGAAGGAGCCACGTATAACGTTATGTTCACTACACTTTGCCATTTTTCCCATAGTGCGAAGGAGCAGCCAACTGCCAACAAACGAAGATAGACGACAAGACGTAAAAACTGGAGAGTAAAAACTAAAGGGAAAGTGGTACGCTTCTATTTCACTCTCTCCCTCATACAGAGCTGCACCAAGCATACATATATAAATGCATGAATGTAAAATAGTGAAAGTAGGGTACTGGAACAAGCCTTCCTTTCTCTTTCCCTTTTCCTGTACTATTGGATCATTATGGGTATTGAGGTTCCTCGACACCTTCCCGTTCCTGCTTCTCTCGGCTCTAGCATACGAAGAGATATGGAAGGCTCCATACATCCCAGCGTAGCAGTAGTAGAAGGGATAGAGAAGATAAATAATTTTCTCCAGTTTTAGACTATGTAATTACCACCACGCACATCCAGCTCTTCCTTTTTCCCTTGTTTGCTGCTCGCCTTCCTCTCTTCACAGCTCATTTCAACTTTCCCCTTTTATCTGCTCAGATAGCAGTCGAGTCCCATTCGTTTTTTCCAGAGGCTCTTGCTCATTTATTGAAACTCGTAGTAAGAAATAAACTGAGGTAGTCCTTCCTTGTTTAAAAAATTCAAACCTTGTTCAACCACAATAAAGATTTAATGTTTGAGAATGTCTGTTCAAGTATTACTATCGTAGGAGTAGTAATAGCCATGAACGACCTTAGGATAAGCTAACATACTTTTTTTCACCTGTTCTAATGCTCCACTATCTACTTCCTCAGAAAATGGCTCAAAATAATGATCAACACAGTTCAGTTGAAGCAAACCACAATCTGAAACAATACAAGGAACAATCACAGTCATTCTCTTCACGGCTGCCAAAAGGAAATAGCCAACGCATTTTCTCTCAACTTTACACACTCTCATCAAAATGAAAGTACAAAATTAGGCTCTCAACTTTGGCTTCATTTGAACTGAACACGTTTCTGCATATGTTTACATGAACTCTTTTTTCCTGTCTGAAGTTATATAAGTGATTTGTGATAAAGATGAAGACTTGGGAGGAATCAAGGAGATTAGATAAGACAACGAAGACGACGCTGGAAGGGAAGGGCGGAGGGATTGCCAAAATGTCTTTCACTGAGCGTTCAATGACGTCACTTATACTAGACTTGTGGCGCACGGCTCGTTTCACTTCCAGTCACAAAGCTGACAACTGCAGTTGCTGCACAAGAGGATCATCATTCTTTCTCCGGTTTCTACTATGCAATGATTGTTGTTCAATAAGGAGGAGGAGGATGGGTGTGGGTGGGAGTTCTGTTCCATTTCTCTTTCCTCAAAATATACTCTCAACAATACTCACTCTTCTTATACTCACCGTTATTATCACCTCTCAACTCAACCTTTGTTCAGCTCAAAAACTCATACAAAATCTTTACAAAAGTCATAATAACCCAACGACTAATATTGTGATTCCGCATATTAAGTATGGCCAAGGTCTGAATCGGTGGTCGTTTCTAAGCGTGGATAGGAACAATCGTAAGAAATTGTCAATTTTCCTATCAATATTAATTATTTTTATCATCAAATCAATCAAATGTGGATTTTTCTTTCCTTAGATGGACTTTATAGTGATCTATTATGCCCAAATCCATTGATCCCATTAACGGGGACCGGAACCAACAGCTATAATCGGGCAGGTAGCGGAGGTCCAAGTGGAATGAATACAGGGACGGGAGTCAGGGGCAGACAGCAACAACAACAGCAGCATAATACGCAAAATCGCTTTCAGCAAGCCCAGCCCCCACTGCCCAACGAGATTTGGGCAGTCAAGACGGACGAAACTGTGAGCCAACTTCCTTGTAGTCTTCGACAGTATTCTGTGCCATCTCCGCCCTTCAGTACAAACCAAAATTCTGGGAGTAACCTGGTAATGATGAATACTGGGGGAGGACGGGCTGGTCCAACGAGGCACAACAATGGACATTTCATTGAAAATCGAATACTTTTGATGAATGTTTCCCTTGTCCCCTTCAATTTTCATGGGGCAATACCCTGCTCCAAGTACATAAAGGTAAATTAAAGTATTTTAAACATTATTTTTATTTGAATGTCTTAATCAAAGATAATTTAAATATTCTCTTGATTGATTGATGTTACTTCCGCAGATGATGTACGACGAGGAAGAAGGAACAAATCTGCGATGCAGAGATATCCCCTTCGATAAAAGCCATGATAACAACTATCATATCAATTGGCCAGAAAATCATCCAAAACGAAAGGACTACTTTTCCATATTGGAAAACCTGGAAAGATTCCTAAAAAATGAGAAGATCTTCCGAAGACAATTCTATTTCCAAATATACTTCACCTCATTCAACGGCAGATCAAAGCGATGCATCGTGCAACAATACGAACTGGACTTGTCCTACCCCGCAGGAAACTCTCGATACTGTAATCTCACACAAGTGACTAGCGGTTACGAGGAGCTATGCGGAGAGTTTCATTGTGATGACCTAATATTCCCATTATATGCGGACCCTCAGCCTCACACCGTTCACGAAGGCGGTAGGCACGGAGGGAGGGGACATGGGGGAGTTAGCGAAGAGGATGATGATGATGACTATATATACGAAGAGGAGGATTTTATCGACGATGAGCTCGACTCAATCCCAAGATCCCATCACCCTAAACTGACTAACGAACTTGGGGGCAATACCGGGAGCAGCATGGGCCAAACACACAATTCGTCCGACAACTTCAGCTGGTCCCGGATGCTCCGGCTGGACATGCGCTTACTCATTTTCATCACCATTGTCCCGCTTGTATTGTTCGGTGTGCTAGTCTTTGGCTTGGAACTCATTGTCTACTTCATGTGCTGTCGAAAGTAACTTGAAACAAAAAATTATTCCCTACCTATATTGCGTACAAAGCATTTTACAAACATGACATTTAACAAACTATATGTCCTGTTCGTAGGCGCCGAGATGAAGATGGGGAGGATGGGGAGAGGGCGCAACAGCTACTACAGAACTCTTTAAACGTATGGGAAAATGTACCAAGCCGAGACGCACAGAGGACAGTGTCCTTCTCCCCAATGACTACAAGTATTTATGGGGAACGAAAAAATATGCAGATGATGGACGCAGCCTCTCTCGAGAGTCATCCTGACTGTGCCACCCCCAAGATTTTAAAATCAGCACTCAAGAAATCCGGAGAGCACTCATCACCCACAACTGCAGCCCATCATTACTTCGAGTATGATCACGACATGCCTCCCTCCTATATTGAGACCACTTCGAGATAAAACCCAATTTCCAAGCATGCTTATTCTTGTGGTCATTTTTACAGGTGACCTGTTCCTGTCCCACCCAAAATAACATTTGAAACCACTCTCCATGGAAGATTCCATTGGAGCATGCCAATCCAATGAGTACATGTGAATGAGTTGCTAGATAGTTTTAGGAAGAGTGATCTAATTATGATAGGTGCTGTGCATAGCTATTATATAACGTATTTAACCTCATATAATTAAATACAACGCAACCATACAACTTTACCTTTATGACGATTTACCTGTATTATTATCGTAATAGGATTGTAATTACCTGAAAATTATGCAAGATAGCGATATACAGATATAATATGTACTTAATTTATGTTGATGGTGATTATTATTAAATTATAGTTACTAGATAAAACACCTGATGTGTATCATCATCACCACTACCACCACACAACGAGGATCGAATTTAAATCGTAATGGAAATCAAGTACCCAGAAAGAGTGAAATGTTTCATGCAAAGGCTATTTATTGAAATTTATTGCTTCAATGTAATGTAGAGCTACCTGTCTGTCAACTCACGTTAACTATATGCACTGCTGTTCATTATAGGTTGCTTAAAAACACTAATTATATGTTATATTTAACAAATGTACATTGTGTGATGTTCATGGGCGGCTGCTAGCTGTTATCAATAAAACAAGGGAAAATAAATCAAAAAAAGTAATCTTTTTTGCTGACGTTTGCAAATAATATGACTTATCCATGTACTCTTATCCTTATCTGTGCGATATGATAAGAAGAAATTGATCGGTTTACGTATGCGTCGGACTTGTTGTTTGCATGATTATCATTTTCCACCAAAATGAGTCAGACCCTGAAAATTTTTTTGCGATACAATCATCCATCTAGCCTTATTAGTGGCTATATTTCACCGTTTGGTTTTGGACTGGTCAAATGTATTCGCATTTATATGTCAGAATTGTGAAAAAGAAACTCCTCCCGGATGTTGAAGAAATATGGGACCCTATAAAAATTCAATAGTTGTGCTGACATTCAATGTCATCATCATCTTGATCAGTTTTATCTCTCTGGCAAAGAGCAGTAGTAGGAGCACTGAAACAATAAAATTTGAGAATGGAGTTTATAACGATATTATTATTGCTGTAGATGAAAACAAAATTCCTGCGGAAGAGTGCCCAAAATTACTGGAAACTTTGAGAGTACGTGATTGTAACTCAAATCATTTTCTTGAATTTTGCATATTTATACTTGAGTGAATTATAATTTTAATTTGAGAAATTATTTGAATCCAAGGAAGTGATTCCAGAGTTTTCAAACAGCCTATACGAAGCCACTGGGGGAAGGGCAGCGATAGGAAAAGTAAACCTGCTACTACCAAGCGATTGGAACTTCCGTCAGTGTAACTTTCCAAATTCCAGCTCTTTCAGCCCAGCAGATCCAAACGTAAGTTATAATGCCGCCCACATCCAGATCACGAAAGATCACCCTCTTGCAACCTCCCTTCCTTGGACACGTCAGTACAAGCCGTGTGGACAGGAAGGAGACTCCATCGTCGTCCCACTTCCATTCCTCCAGAATAACTCGACCAGCTTCACAAAGCTTATCAAGGGCCGTTTGCTGCTCCACGAATGGACAAAATTTAGATATGGGGCCTTTGATGAAATTGGCTATATTGAAGAGGGAGAAGAAGGGGACAGAAATGGTTTATTTAATCCCTGCTATTTGTATGATAAGCAAGCTCAGTTCACAAGCTGTACTGCGAAACGACTACCTTCCGTAGCATTGGAAAAATCTGCTTGTACATTAGAGTTTTTGGGGAGACAGGAGGGAAAATTAGAAACTTATTTTATGCAGAGCAACACTTCCGTCATGAGTTTCCCATATTTGGAAAATGTTGCCCACTACTGTGATGACATCACCCACAATGTATGGTCCGCCACCAAGCAAAATCTGTACTGCCGAAAGAGTGTCAGCGAAGTTGTAAATTCTCATAGTGACTTCAAAAACACCTACCACAATTATAATAGTTTGCAAGAACCAGCTCCACCCGAACTAAACATTTTGCAACGTAACTTACGCTTCCAGACCGCTTATGCTTTTGTGGTCGACAACTCTCAAGAGATGCGCGATGAATACAAAATTATTCATGTGAAACAAGCAATCACCGAATTTGTAGAATTATTAAATTTCGGAACTATGGTCCATCTAACAGTTTTTGGCAATGGTGAAGTCAATCCAATAACAAGAACCCTGAATAGTGATAATGACAAAAAGAATTTATTAATAAATATTCCAGAGATGTTGAATCCCTCGACTGGAATAAGTCGGACCCTTCTTCCAGTAGTGGATACTGTTATCGATGAGTTAAACAAGTACAAAAGCTTTGCCTGGAACGTCCTCATCTTTTCAGATTCAGCAGTAAACGTTCAAAACATGACCTCAGCAATTGACAAGTTCCACACTACCCCACACTCACTCTCCATCTTCACTTTTGAACGTGAATTATCCACTATTTCGGAAGACTGGCTAGATTGGTATAGGATCCCGAATACTAGGAACGTAATGGTGTTGCCTTACTGCAGAATTCCCCAGTTTCCAGGACCGTGCAGCCTAATGACATCGACTTTTATAATGGACCACTTGATCGGTCTCCTCAATGAGCAGGTTGAGAAGCCAAGATTCATTCAAAAAGTTTCCCAGGTGGTAATTACCAATGATGCAAACCAGGTTGTAAACTTTGAGTTGGATTATGAATCCGCCCTCGTTGAACACGTTTATTTTTTCTTTCCACTTGTCCAACCATTATCAGATAGTTCTTCATTTGTAAAACTAATTCCCCCTGGGGAAACCAGTGAATGCCAGATAGAACCTCTTTTAAACTACGGTGGTGTTCTGACTTTTAATAAAAGCGAATGTGCATTTAAAAGTGGCTCGTGGACCCTAAGGCTTGAGAAAAAGATCCCACCAGGGATCGGTCAACAACACCTTGACGTATTTGTGGAGTACCAGGAAACCGGTACTGATCGACTATTAGTAACTTCCTCCTTGGGGCAAACTGATCTAACACAAGGGCTTCAACCCAATACCAATCTCACTTCATTATTCGTCCATCTTTCCCTACAACAGGGGAACCCAGTATTGGGCGCGGATGTGCAACTCCGAATATTTTATCCTTATCTTGTATCCAGTGGACAAGGCTATATCCCAGTAACCAGCATAACCCTAAAGGACGACGGAAACAGCAATAGTGGTGCTGACCTAACAGCAAATGACGGAATCTACTCTGGCTATTTGTGGAACTACTCCAAACTAACTCCATCCTATCACATTGCGCAAATTAGAGTCACCACCTCAGACAACACCAAAATTTTGGAAACAATCCAACCCCCAAATGCCGCATTTTTGAAGAGTGAAATGCGAGAAAAATGTTGTGGAAAAGTAATACGACCCAACTCCACCAGGCCACTTGCAGCACATTTGAAATTCCAAACATTACATTTAGGATTCAGGACTGTGGAGCCTTGGATTAACATCACCGCCCAACCTGGTTCCATAGGTACGATTGAGGTAACTGCTGAGAATGACACTCATGTAACCATCCAATTTGATAGCGTTCCTGGAGACATTATGAATCCTTCAGTCTCAATTCAATCAATTCAAGCTTGTTGTATCGCTACGAGCGAGGCAGACGAGTCTCCAAGAAAACCGGATGAAACTCAGTGCAAAGCGGAGACTATAGAGTGCGGTCCATACAGGGCTCCAGGAACCAAACAAACTTGTGATGGTAGCAAACAAAAGTTAGTAACTGCATTTATTCCATCGACCGATGACAAGAGCGTGAACCTTTTAATCTGCGGTCTCCGAGTTTTTAGTTCAAATTCAGAAAGTCAAGTCTCCACTGGTGACTTCCGTGTATCACTATCTAATGAGCTGTTAGTCAAGACCGAGCCAAAATGTGACAGTATACATGATGGCTGCCTTCCCATGCTAATCTTTTGGATTATGATTGGATGCATCGCTTTTCTGCTTTTGATACTTTTAATTCTCATCATTGTTTGGGTTTGTACATCCCGGAGAAAAAAGAATAAACCAGAAAAGACACCAACAAAAACACCAGTTTCTGTTTACACCCCTCCAAAGAAGAAGGAAAACAAGCCAATTTACGCTCCCACTGAAGATTCAGAGTCCGTAGAATACACAACGGTAACATGTGAGGGGAGACGCCATGATAAAAAAGACGATGAGCCAAATGTAGTCAAAGAACTTTTTGTAAATCATGCATACATACAAGATGAAGATGGCGACTTGAAAATCATTGCTGACAACGGGAAGATTCTTCGAAAGCCATTGGGTAACATGGAGTCAAGTGAACCCGTCATAAACTACAATCCAATCCCTGCAAGGAGAACGCAAGAAGTAGCGCCGGCAGATAACATGCAGGTTTATAAGCCTGAGCCGCAAACTCAGCGCAGTGGACCACCAGTACCGCAATCCAGAGAAAGATCAATCAAGCCGCCTTATCAGCAACGACCACGAATAATTCATCAAAATCCTATGCTACGATCTGACTCGGAGCAAAAACTCAATGCCATCCCTGTTTCTACAACAAGCCCCACTACACCAACTAATTATGCTACGATAAGTAGGGCAGGAAGGATTAGGCAGCTAAATGAAAACGCGAATCAAAACCAAGTCAAATTAGATCCACATTATATGACCCCCCATAATTACACATTGCCAGTGAGAAACAACAATCCACCAAGGAGAGACCCTATTCCCTCAACGTTTCGTCCACAACCTCCACCACAAATATATCCGTTTCCAGCTTCAGATACTGATTCCACTATTTATGACGATGTCCGAAGACCACCAAAATTTGCCAGACCTCCACCTTATCCAGCAGGCTCCAAGTTAGTTAATGGAAATCCCAATCAACAAAAGATTACTTTTGCAGATAGACGAACTCCAAAATCCATATCCTCTGCAGGAAGTCCTCCTTTGCATGCTCCTATCCCTCCTCCACGCTATGATATTTCAAGAAATATTGGAACAACCCCAAAAGAAACTGCAAGTCGATACCCAAGTAGGCAGCCACCTGAAGATGAAGACAGCGATGAATGGGATGATGGAGATAATGAGTACTACATGGGAGTATCCTATGCATAATACTGGATAATCAGACCGATTTTAACTAAAAGTACTGAATAATTTCATACCTGGAATCAATTTATTATCAATTTTAATTACTTTTCTCTATATCCGTAATTTCATCTATTATACCTGCACATTTATATCAATAAACTGTATTATAACATTAATTCACAAGTGTCTATGGACGGGAATCAAGCGCATTTCATCCGTTAATGTTGAAACAAGACTTATTTTCTTGGTTTCATTCTCATTTTTGAAATTTTCGTCAGTAAATGACAATTAGTTGGTATTGTTCATAAATAATATAGTTTTATCCTAATTAATGCTCAGAAGATTTGGCCTCACACCTTTCCAAATCATTTATGTTAATCAATTCCGTTTTTAGTTTTTTCTTCGGCTTGAACTATTCTTGAACGCTGTGGGGAATGTGATAAACAAAGAAAGACTTTGTATGTAGTGCAGTAATTTGTAAATGTAAATCTGCATTACCAAGCATAGAATGATTTGCTACTGCACCAGCTACATATGAAAAATGATTTGCAACATGTTTTAGCTTTGATACGCATATATTCCCACTCAATACAAAGAATTTTGAATTCTTGAAAGTTTTTTAATGCAATTCGATTATATTTGAAATTGCATTTAAATGCCTAGAGTATTTTCAAACCTCTTCATCTCATGGTTGGCCTGTTTGAATCGCTTCGCATACAAATGTTCGAATGAAAACATTGAAAAGATTCATTAATCTCAAACTACTTTACCAACGTCGAGCAAAGATCCCCTACGAGTAATTTTATATTTTCATTGGCGATTTTTCAATCTTATATTAAAAAATAGACTAAATTCAGCAAAAATAGACATACTAGATCCTCTATCATTAGATAACTGAAACTGTTTTATTATGGCTTTTAGCTCTAATAACTACTGACTGTCTGTTTGCTTGTGTGTTCCCGATAGAAAGATTTATTTATTTTAACGGATCGTATGATTTTGCTATAAAAAAAACGTTAGACTTCACCTTTCCTACAGAATCTGTCTTCAATTTCTGTTTGGGAATCGGCGACATCGTCCCGTCTGCTTCCTGGGGAAGGTCGTAGACTTGGTTTCACGTTGTACTACAGCATATATGATAGATCTGAGGAATAAATTTTTAATCCTGATTTGATTTATGTATGTTTCTTTAGTAAGCGTCTTTGCATCGGTACGGCTAAATTGAAAACATAAAAAAGCTGTATTACTATACCTAATTTACGCTTACAAATTTTTAAATTCTGTTTTCTTCGATAGATATCCCCATTACCTCTCATAATCTCTACGACATTGTTTAATAAATCTGTCGGTTGGTCAGTTTACAATGTACTATGATTAAAATCATCTCGCCATAATTCCCTCCGACACATTTTCCCCCTTGCGATTACATTTATACCCATCATGGTTTGCATGTTAACTGTGGTGAATATGCATTTACTCATTATCATTATTAAAGATCTACAGCACAAAGATACAAAGTATACCATTCAGCTGAATGAATAATGTAAAGCATGGAAATAAGGGGAGATGAAACCTTACAATATTCTCTTTACTACAGCTTCATTTTAGTTTATGTATGCGTTGTTTAAGGTTTGTCTGTCTGTCTTTCTTCGTATGTGTTCTTGTACAATGTTTGAAACAAATGAAGTCAAAAAAATACTTGAAAGACTACCGTTTGTAGCATAATAATTATTTATAATATTTATTTTCATAATGTTTTAAGCCATTTAAAAAATCTTATATGCGACGATGGATCGAATGAAAATCGAATTTATTGCAAGAGCACAAATGGAAAAAAATAAGAAACGAATATTACCCCCAAGAATGATTGGAGTGGACTATAACTGTAAGATCCAACCGAAAGGATTTAGGATGAGGTTGCAAAAGAGATGTCCAATTAAAATGCAAGCAGTTACTTGTACGCTAAAGCTTTTTTTATCCGTGCTATTACATTCTTTTTAAGTCGTACTTCTGAATTTTTCTTTAATTTTTGTTTTAATTAGACTATTCTTCAAAAATCCTAATTCAAGATTTTGACGAAAAATGAAAATTCCAAAAAAGTTATTTAAACTGAAAATGCAATGCATATGATCTATCACTAACTTTTAATAAATTCATAACGTTGTTAATAAAATAATTCTTCAGCTACGTGTCTACAACCGTTTGTAACTTTAAGCTTTTTTGCATGCGTCTAAACTATAACATACATAGAATGCAGAGCTTTGAGATACGATGCTGGCTCAGAGGGATTATTATTAACTTTTTTTACGGACAGAGATATGATGAGATATCCGTCCAATGCATGTACCTACCTAATTTTGATTTTCAAATCCAAATAGCAGAGGGATGCTGGTACTGTTTGGCTGCTTTTTCTTTTGCTTATGATGCGCATAGCAATACATATTCACATGCAGTTTATTTAGGCACATTTGGTTCTTCTCTAACACATACTCATTGCGTTTGTGAAACGAATTGGTCACTTGTTGACTCATTTAGAAAATTCTGCTCTGCTGCTGCTGCTCGGTTCATTGTTATTACTCTTTGTATTTTTCATATAGCAATAAACCTAAAAGGAAGCCAAAGGGAACGTGGATTTTACCTCACTCTTATACTCTTACTTATTCTGCCTGTTACGCCGTTTCTATAAACCAACAAAAGAAGACAAATGGACCTTTCTCCTCTCTCCGTAATATCTGTCCATTGTTGATGTTGGCGAGCAAAACGAATAGCTTAACATTGCATTACGCATCAAAGTCTGAAAATTTCAGAATAATACTAAAGCCTCAGACCCAACGCAGCTAACTACGCATGCTATGGTAGAATATATGTGGATTAACGATACATATATACCAGTCAAGTGCAATAAAGAAAACGAGTAATAAGAATTGTATTATTTTTTTTCATACGTAAATCCATGTACGAGTCCGACTTAACTTGAAGTGGATGCGAGTGAATCATCTCACTTTACGTCTTGACTCATGTGTGTGTAGATAACTTACTTTTACAACTCGAGAAGTCATCATCATAGTCTGGTTAAAGAAAAAAAACTTTAACTGATCAGAATATTATCGTCATCTTCTCTTTAATAGCTTTTCATTCTTAAGATTTAGCTGCGTCGAGAAGAAAAGCAAACTGTTCTCCTCATGCATTAATAATATTTCGTCGCTCGCTCACTGAAGAGAGATTCATCAGTTTCCTTCAGATCGCAAATCGCAAGGATTATTAAACGTACCTGTATGTGATTATGTACATAAATTTAGAGTGAAGTCTTTTTCAAGACGTGAATAACAAGCGAAAGTGGTCTCTGTTGTTGATGATGAAAATACGAATTTTACTTTTTTTCGAAACTTAAGTATAGCAGCTTGCCAAGAAATTGCCATCTGTATTCTCTCCTTCCTTTTGATACAGCAGAATTCTGAAGCAGTACTTCTGATATAGACGTTGTGTGATAAGGGATAACGCAAAAGTCGACTTTCTGAAGAAGTCTCTGTCTTTTCATAGCTTCGTTTCGCATTACGCTACAGTGTGTATATGGCATGGTTGAGTGAGGATGAGTTTAAAAAAGTGCAACAAACTGCAAGTTAATTAGCCCCTCGAAAAAGTGTATCCTGTTCTAAGTGAGAGTCAACCTTAAAGCGCTGTCTGATTGCCCTTTTCGATAAAATTCGGCTGTTACTGTGTAAACCTTGTTGTAAACATAAGCTTGCAAGTGGCCACCAACCCAATCTTATATAGTTGATTGGGAAAAAGGAGGATTTATTACAACACTGCGAGTCAAAGGACAAAATATGGGCCGATAAATTTCTAAAATAAAAAATAAAGTGGCCAGAATTTGAAGTGGTCTTTGTCTCCTCAATTTGGAAGAAAATTAGATCAGCAAAGATGAATGTGAATTGTAAAGAAGATGGAAAGCAGAGGGGGGTGTGTGGGAGGAGGAGGAGTGGTAGCTATAACAGTGTTCATTTTGGAATCTCATCGGCCTCATCCACAGCATATTACTTTGTTCCAATGTTGGTGATGGCATGCGCACTCCTTACCTTCAGTGTTCAAGTGACTGAGGCCAGATATCCAGAACGTAAGCCAAAACATTCACCGTCACGACTCAATTTGTAAATTACTATCATCAACAGTAAAAATAATAATTAGAGTTGGATAGTTATTAATGTAAAAATCCCCCATGTCATTATCCCTTGTTGTGTGTAGCTTGAAGCAGGAGCGTTTCATACTTGAGAAAAAATGACGGTGTTTTTCATAGCATAATAATAATTAGAATATTGGCAATTTATTATTAATATTCTTTCCATTCCATTGCTTGTTAGCGGATTCTCAGTGCTCTCATCCAACATTCTCATACTGACATGCAGGGCTTTGTCTATATTTGACACTTGTAGGTTTATTAATAATATTATTGTTCAGAAATATGACGGGGGCTGTATTTGCCATCGAGTCGTCATCCCACACACCGTGGAAGAAATGTGGATCAAGCGTACACATTTATTAATTTATCATATTTGAAGAGAAATACCGCTGAAATCAGCTACATCGGTTCCCACACTTATCATCAGGGTTATGGTAGGATGCCTATTAATATAATGCCGTTCATTCATACACAGAAAAAAGCTTTAGTCATCAGTCATCAATGTCATCATGCCTATACATCGTATCACATTTTATTTGCATGACATGTTATTCTCGGATCCAAGAATTCAATCCAAAAACCACAATAACTGAACTGTCTGTACCAAGTTTATTGTCAAGCTGTTCATGAGTAAAATTCCATTGCAAAGATTGAGAACTCGTTATACCTACTGTAGAAATGATTATTAGGCATAACAATAATAATATTTTAAACAAATATGGGTGCTGTCTCACTACTTGGAACGCTTAAATATTTTGACTAGACTTTGCTCTCATTTTGTCTCATGCCCAGTTCCTGAATCATCCTCAATTTAAAGTAGACAGTTATCCAACAGTAAATTGTCCATATTAAGTTGCAGCTTGATAGCGTCAATTTGAAAAGTGAATCTGTCAATAAAAAAGTACAGCGGAAAGCGACAGTGTTACCCTGAATTGAAATGACCTCATTATTCCACAATTTTCATAAAAAGTGAAGAAAACGGATATATAAAAAAATCCGTAAGCATGTCAGTCTCAAACAATGCATGCAAGTAAAAACATGAATTACATTTTTCTACCTGAAAATATATTTAACAGAGATTGTTCAGATTAGGCACTAGATGTTTCCTATTCATTTATGTGAAACTATTTGCTTACATGGGTACTTAGAAATTATTCTACTCCCCTCATGTTCAGATTCTCATGGTCTTTAAAAAGGGGTGGGTGGATTATACACGTGTATTCATATTTAACTACTCATAACTATAAATTCAAACTCATATTTACGTATTCATAATTATAAATGCAGCATCAACAAAGTGAAATTATGCTGTGTTGTTTTAATACAGGATAATTTAAGACTCCTGGCGACAATACCCATATTGAACTTAGCAAACATAGTCATCAACTCCAACAAATTCGTCCATCCCGTTTATAATTATTATAGCAAATAGTTGTATAGTTTATGTCATGTTCGTCATTGTTATGGGGCGGACGCAAATGAGGGAAAGGGAGTAAATGTACCTAAGTAGAGTGGGAAAATGACGAAAGATTAAGGGGAAAAGGATATTGAGATAGACACAGCAGGATGTAAACTATTCATAGTCCGTTCAACAGAAGCGTCAAACGAAAGGAAGCGTGCTCTGAGCCTAAGCCTATAACGGGACCTACTTCCAACATCGTCTTCTCCCTTGATATATTTTTTTTCTTGAAGGAACCCACACAGTTCAGTTAGGCTAAAGATTTTCCCTGAGAGCCGATAAATTACGGATTGAAATGCAAACGTTATAAACTTGAAGAATACTGAAATCAGGAATCTGTTATTGCCTTGTGTAAACCTAAGTATAGTTGGAGAATAACAGTATTAATAAGTACTTGTTAAGATCATTTAGGTAGGATTGTTTGTTAGATTCATCATCTCATCTTACCGTTTTTTTCCATTCCATTTACTAACTGCAACCCCTGCTCTTTAAGACTCTAGTCTTTCTTCTTGCTTTCTGTGCCACTGAAAGAAACAAGCAGAGTGTGAACACGGGGGAACCACCTGAACAGAATCATATATCACCTTTGTAAGAACGATGTCCTTCAAATACGCAAGTCACAAGACTTTCGCCTTTCTTCGATGCACAATGAGGGTGCAATCTAAGGATGGGAAGGCATAAAATACATATTTAAAACTACACACAATAAGACTACAGTTATTAAGTATTACGGGTGGAGAATGCTTCACAGGTTCACCTTTTCAGGTTAAGCGATACTGATTAGATTATACTTGCTTTTTGGATGGTGCATTGAAAACGAAACTGAACATCCCATCCATCCGGTGCTTATACTATGTGAAGGCAAAGAAGATGTTTTGTTGTATATTTTGCCGAAGTAATGTGGAAAAACCTATTTGCTTCAACACAAAAAAAAAGTTTAAAACATTGATGTATGAAATTCATGAGCTCCAGTTTTACCTTTTTTCTCTTCTTCGTCCCATTCCATCATCATCACTTCCGCGTAGAAAGCTAAAGGTATCTGGGTTAGGGTAGGATAGGTCAAGGTCTTAAATTTCTCTTTTCAAAAGACTGAAAGTATGCGTGTATTGAAAAATGATGTAAGATGTACGTATGAATCCATATATTTTTTGTAATGTTTTTGATACAGAGTTCCTGGAGTCAGTAGAGGTATGTGCTGCCGGTAGCTTTGGTGCGTTCGGTGCGTTATCCGCGAAGAAGATACGATTGGCGAACTTTCCCAATAACACTGTATCATTGAGGATCACAAGATGGGAGGATCTGTACGCGTCATTCTACAACTATAGATGTAGATTTAGAGTAACTGCACCTAAGAATATGGGTGTCATGGTCGTTATTCAGGAAATGAATATGAGGACAAGTAAGAAAGCCACCTGCAGGGATTATCTCCAGGTATGACAATGACAATATGGATGGATGAAGTAGCTATTTGTATTTACATTTACAGCAATATGGATATAATCCATTTCATTTGATGATTTTACATGAATATTTATTTGTATTCAGTTTAAGCAAGATGATGGTTTCAAAACAAGTCAGATCTGTGGCGTTGTCGCCCCATCTGAGATGGCCAAAGTCCCTGAAAAAATCATTGGACCTAGGAAGTTCTATGATTCAAAGGGCGATATGGAAGTGACGTTCTTTACTGATAGCAGAGATGATGTTGATGAGGAGGATCCTATTTCTCTCCGTCTTGTTTTCACAGCCTACAGAGGTACATTTTGCTTGACATTTGCTCTCAAATAGCTTGACTATGTATGTTTTAAATGAACTTTAGCTTGAATGTTTTAAAATCATTATTTACTAATTACAGAATGCACACCAGCTCTTAAAGATTCCAATATTGTCCGTCAATGCTCTACCCTCCGAAGTCATTCGTGCATTGCATGTAAGATTTCTCTTGAGAAAAAACTGTCTGAAATAATTTGATGGAAATGTAATTATATTTGTCTTAATATTAAAAAATTTAATTATATTTTATGAATATGTCTAGCTCACCTATTTTGCGATGGGGTCATCAACTGTGGATTCAGCGATGACGGTTTCGGAGCCGACGAGCTACACTGTGGTGACCTTAAATCTCGTGATATGGATGAAGTCGACAGAACGATCTCCATTTACGTCTTCGCAATAACTACAGTGGCGACTCTTGTAATAGTCGTAATATTCTCATTGATAGTTTGCTGCTGCCTTAGAAAATTTTCCAAGCAAAGGAGGGACCACCATCAGGCATACGCACAAGCTGCGAACAGCTCCCTCCATCATCTTCGCCACGTTCACAGTCAGCATTCTGGAGTAGCTCCGGATATTATTCGTATGGACACTACGGGGTAAAATTTCATTTTTTAAATTACATACATAAAGTATATTAACTTTTGAATAGTTTAAATAATACCATTTTACTTTTATAGTCCTTCCGCTCCTCTTAACACCGCTCCTGAACCAAAGTCCGAGAAATATCCAGTAGAGGACATTGATCAACCTCCTCCATACGACGCACTCTTCCCATCTTCAAAATCTACAACAGCCACATCTAAACCGAGCAAAAAGCAATAAGAGTTTAATCAGCGTGTATTAACGTTTTTTATAAGTTTTTTATACCCTCAACATACTAGCGAGATTTATTGTTAACTATTTCATAGGATCCTTTATACATAAGTCAAACTTCCTGTTTTGTATCATACGTTATTTATTTAAAATGAGTCCGGCAATGCCCTGCTATCACAAATTTAGTCTCCTCAGGCATGCATTTTTAATACAGCAACAAGGATCACGATGTAGAATACTAAAAAAAATTCAAATCGCTCAATATAATATTTTCTCGAAAATTCCAATTAAAAATGCCACTTGAATGACTAAATACTTTAATTCTTCCAATTAACTGTAATCATATTTAACCATTCGTAAAGAAAAGGTATCAACTTTTCCCCAACGTATGGTAGCGGTAGCTGTGTAAAACTAAATTGTGATGATCCAGCTAATAACTTTAAGAAAAGTTTAAATAGACTTGTGATATCCATTATTTCTTTTAACTTAATTGCAATCTTCCCAACTCCTATCAATGATCTACTAAACGGTCAAATCATTACCTACATGTGTAAGTTCCCCTGGAAAGACACTGAATCACTTTGAAAATCAACTTGCCAGCGATACAGTTTATTACGTAGAGTAGACTAGGTTAAGCCACTTTAGTGTAGAGCAACGATAGTGTGCCTTATACAAGTCTCTCATTCCAATCAAATCCATAACAATTTTTGTATTTTGTAAATAGATACATTTTTGATAAGGGCGAACCATGTATAATTTAATAGCGGAAAGTAAAAGTAGGACAAATATTCAAAGACTTAATGTTATTGCTGTAGAGCGGTATATTTACAAAGCAACTCCTGTTATAGAAGGGCCTTCATCATTTTCAACAAGTTATAATGTAAAGAACGAGAAAGATTATTTACGATTCGTATTGAAGAGTTTGGGTTATACACTTGTTCCACTGTATAAGCCAATCAGCTAACTATAGTTTGTGTAAATGCGCTATATAATCACATCGGAATAAACTCCTGTTATATTTATTGCCATCTGATAAGTATTTTTGGTCGACATAACCTAACACAAAATTTATGTCATAAGGGCTTTGCGTAACTTAATCCTCCTCAACTCGGACCATCACCATTCTGGCAATGCATGATCCGTTCATGAACTGAGCTTTTTAGTGAATCTTGCGTAGTTTCACGAGCCCATTCAGAAGGATTCAGGACCAGTTACCAGTCTATGAGTGTTGAATAACTTTCCAAAAAATTGGGTAGTTTCCTCTGGTGGCATGATGAAAATGATGTAATGCTAATTATAGCTAACGTAATATGAAATGACGCGATCTTGCTAATGATAAGTGAAAACTTGATTTGGAAAGTAATGTGGGAAGAATGTTGCGGGCTGATAAATCCAGTTAATTCCAGTCAATCTACTAGTGCTAAATAGGTATGCAAGTCGAAATCGCAAGTATGTGTAAAAATAGATCCACTTAATGTTGATATTGCATTGATTACATAATAATACTACATGGTCTGATTTTTTCTAACCAGGTAGACTGGCTGGACACAGCGTGCACCTTTTGTTCGTTATGGTGTGATTTGATCACGGTGTGGTCACACAGTGGAAGGATTTTTTTTTCATTATTCAGCTTCCTTTCTTGATTATGATTAATTGCATTCCTTTATCCGTCTGTACTCATCAATTTTTTTGCGACTTGACAACAGATTGACGTAATATGATTATATCCAGTTAGAGTGGAACTGGTTTATTGGCTAGCTGGAAAAAGGGAAGGAATCCCATAGTGCAAAGGTAAGCAGGATTACATGATGTGAAAAACTGTTATAAGCATCATAGCATATACCTAATTTAAAACTGATTGATGAATGAAGGATATTCCTGCAAAGTACATACTTAAACCACCATGAGAGGATCTCATGATGTGAATGTTTAAGATGGCCGGCTAAAAATACAGCACGTGGAAATGGTACTGTTTGCAGACACTTCCCTCGTCTCATCACCTCATCTCATGGTATGCTCATGGAAAGTCATTAATCTTTTTCGTGTTGCTTGCATCGAAACGCAATTAATTGGACATTGCTTGGCCAGGAATACATAATTTTGAGAAAGGAGAGTGCTTTCATTGAAAATTGGATGAGAGTGGAGTGGGAAATAAAGTTGTCTGCTTGACAAGTTGGAAACAAGTATAAAAGCGGTAGGCGTCATTCCAGAGAGCATCATTCAGCCTTAACTCGTTCTACTGCAAACATCAACTTTCCACATTTTTGGATTTTCAAAGTTCTTTTTCGCCAAGTCTTCAAAACTTTAAGCTAAACTTAAGCAATTTTCTTTGTCTCAAAGTTTCAAACTATTTACAACAATGAAGGTCGACAGCCGTGTACAAGCCATTGAAATGGAAGCCGCTCAGAAGGTCATTCAACAACAGTTGATCTTGCTCCTTCACGCTCACTCTTGCGAGCAAAGGGAACAACGCGAGGATGAGCCCTCTGAGGTAAATATTTATAAGAGTTTATTGTTGTAACTAAAATTAGTCTTGGACACACCGGAAGTGCATCAGTCTTCACAGTTAATTAACAAAAAACATTTTCCTTTTTATATTTATAGTGCACCCTCCCCTACTGCAAATCTACCAAGGATGTTCTTCAACACATTCGTGGCTGTGATGACGGATCCGAATGCTCCTTTGAACATTGCACGGCCTCCCAACAAATCATCTCCCACTGGAAGCACTGCTCCCAGAAGAAGCGGTGCCAAGTCTGTGGACCCATTTTCGTCACCCAAATCAACAACGCTCTCAACGCCATGCCTCAATAAAGTATACTTAGTTAAAGCTCAAAAAATGTACCCTAGGTCAAAGTTCTCATAATACCCCTATCCGTTAGGGTCTTACACTTTGTATCGTCCATGGTTCGCAATACCATTTAACTTATAATTTATAAATACTGTTTATTCGTATTTCATCAACTCCATTACTTTTGTAATGCGAAATACTTACTAGTTGTGCTCAAGTATTTGCTACTAATTGGCAATTTTAATCCGACAACTAAAATCTATTAAAAATTCAGTCAGTTTCCCAATCTTGAATAAGTTTCTTGAGTATAATGTGATATTATAATACGCAGTTCTGAATATTATTAATATGTATGACATTTTATAAATATATTTTACTAAAAATAAATTATTACATCATCACACCAGTGCTGATGTTGATATTTCCTTATGATAAATTCCCTTTTGAGATCCTCTAATTGCCTTATTATGCTAGCGCCATTGACTCATATTTTTATTACTGTTAATCTGGTCAGTTACATAAAAATCACTTCAGCCATAATAAACCTTTATGGTTGATGGGCTACCTTCAAAACTCTTTCCATCTTTCCTAATCTTCTAACTGCATTTGCATTCCTGCGTAATCCAAAATTGTCAAAGGGATTTTGCAACCGCATCAACCATACCATATACATTTGTATTATGAGCTAACACAATGAAATCCCAAATTTTTTCAATCACATTAATCACAAAGTCTTAATTGAGTTTGGTCATATTCGACTCGTCTCCTCTCCCCTTTCGCTTACAAGATCTTGTCATCTCATATATGCATTCTTTCATCTTGTAAATAAATTCCTTTCATATCAAGAGAAAAAAAACTTGTAAGTATGACATAACAAGTCTTTGAGTGCTTGTAACAAAATTGGATTCTTTCTGTCTACCCTTTTCGCTTCCCGTTCTCTCTTTGACACCTTATCAAAATGCGATGAACTCATCATGATATGATGATCATCATCATCGCACCACCAACTCACATCCAACCAACTCGGTTATCATCTCATCATGTCATCCAACTGAACTCATCTATCCTCGAAACACCGTCGCGTCGCCGCCACCGCCCCGCATTATTACTTTAGTGAGAAAAGTGAGCATATTCATTTTCATCTAGCAAAGAAACAGAGCAAAAATGGATGATGTCTCGACTCGAACCCCTCAAATTTATCATCATTATGAGAAAATAATGTATGTAAAGCTGAATTTTTGATGGTTGTTGTGACTGTAATAATAGCGGTACACAAAGATAGCGGCACTCACTCTAGAAAAGAAGACACACTAACACTGACAATGCCAGTAGCAAAGCAGGACAAGAGTAACAGAAAAAAACCCAGCGAGCCATCACAAGACAATGACAATGGCTTAAATAGGATGTGATAGGATGAGAATGAGTATAAATGAAGACAAAGCCAAGAGTAAAGTGGAGATTACAATATGGCACAGAAAGCAAGTTTTTTATAAGAAAAAAATATTGCTAAGCTACGTAAACTATTGCTCTCATTCCCACAAGCAGCGCCGCAACATCCGAAGCAATATCAGTTCATGTTTTAACATTCATATTGGAAATATGAACTTGTCTATCCCATGCCATTCTGTACATCTGCAATTTTGCAAAAAGGTATTTGCTCAGGAGGATATGTTTGCAAAAAAGGAATTGGCTATGCAGGAGTATTGCTTCGATGATCTTGCAATAGGAGGAAGCGCAAACGTTTATTTCTGTGAATTTCTTGCTGTATTGCATGCACATGCCTACACAATATAGCATTATTAAACTAGACAAATTATTGCTGTTACTGCGAGAAAGATGAACGCAATATTTTTTACGGCAATACGAGAAGTGAAGCGAGCAAAGCCCTTTTTGCTCAATCTGTTTGCTTCTTCACTTTGCATATAAAAATATTTGTATGTTTATATCTTAATCTTCATATAAGGCAATAAATATGTGAGCAAGCACGAGTCGCAAATTGCAGTAATCCTTTTTCGCCATGATCATTATGACTATGACTATATGTCAGCGACATAAAGCTGTCTCGACGGATTCATTACTGTCGCTCAGTCACTCATATACCATGAACCTCAACGTCATAATCATCATCATCGCCCCTCAACATTCATACATGGCTAAAAGCAACTTGGTTGAGAAAAAAATTGAAAAATGTTCAAAAATGAAACAGCCCCTTTACCTCGGAAACCTGTAATTGCACATGGTACTGTTACTGACTTTAGGCATCCCTTCACATTCACACAAGTTGCACTTATTCAAAATAGACAAGTGAGGTTCAGTCGGTATAGAACGCTGATGATGATGAATAAAATGATTTTGAAACATTCTTTTGCTCAGCTATACTAATTCTTGCTGTTTAAGAAGGTGTGTAAGGCTCCTTCATAATAATTTCATGTCATTAGGCAACGCCCGGAAAGTGCACCTTTTTGCTGTGGCCCAACCATTCTCTCTGCCGTTTACTTGCACCTGTTACGCAGTCACTACCAGCCCAAAAATAGTCACGAAACTGTTAGCTAATGATCATAGATTAGCAGTACATCGCATCTACATCTGTCATTTTACTTACTCTTTGCATATTTAATTTGCGCTCTTTTTATGTCTACACCATTTTAAATTTGTTTTCGCAACTTGACTCCATTTAAATTTGTCAACTTGACCTGCCAAAGCAGTGAATGATATCTGTATGATGATGAGCAAACAGCCTGCAAATCAGACAATTTCACACCAAATCTACCGTTTTAGATCGTTTGTCAGTTGTGGGCCAGCGTTTTCATGCATAAAGCACAATTTTTTTTTGATAAAGTGAATGCCTCACTCAATATAGGCAACAGAAATCAGGAGACCTATTTTACCATGAATGATTACAAATACATGTCAATGCTACGTATTCATTTTTTTCGTGTATTTTTTATGTCATCATTTGATGTCGATTCCCTCAACAACTGTTGAGCCAACCTAAAACTGATGATATAACAGTTTTTTTTGTTCCTACATTCAAGTGCAAAGTCAGTTGATAACGTTGTTACACCGCCGTCGATCTCAGTCCTGATAAGCTTAAGTATGAGAGGAAACTTTAATAAAAAAAAGGGCAAAATTGCAGAGCTCTTTTTATCCCCCTCTTGAAACACAGATATCTGACATGATTCTCATCAATAAAAGTGGCAACAAGAGCATGTGCAAATTCGCCAACACGCTAGCATTGTAACATTATGGTCATTCCCTATTGTTAAATTGCATACACTGTTGCTGCTGTTGAGTCTGTTGTAAAAAAGGATTGTTTCACAACCAGGCTATTGCCAACTTAGGTAAAGTGTGAAAGGTTCGTGTTTGCTCGCTCATTTACCCCTCTCTTTACTCAAATATTGCATAGTGCACATCGAGACAGCTATAGTGCTCATATATGGATTGCTATGTACGTATTTTGAAATGGGTCGTGTAATATGACGATGATCATGATGATGATAATGAGATGAGTTTGCATAAACACTTGGGGTTGCTTATATATGCTCATTTGTTGTAGTATCATAAAGCAATGTCGTCGTCATTTCGGCTAAACAATCTTTTTTTTATTGCGAACGCTTCATATATGCATTCTGATTCCACTTGACTCATAGCTCATATCGTAGAGTTCATATTAGAAAGGCAATAATGCTCATTTGCCGTGATATGGTGGCCGAGACTTGGTTTTAGTTTGGGGGAACGGTCTTTATCTTCATGTAACTTTGATTGTCTAGGCTTCTCTTTTGTATAGCGCATGATGCCCTCTTTTCCTTCGAACCATTTTTTTCCTGACAACTCTTCTCTCTCTCTCTACAGTACAGTGTTTTGAGCTCATTCACTAATTCAGTTTGAGTGAAGCTCAACTCAACTTGAAACAGGGAACGGTACTATATAGCCAGATTACTTTACTGACACAGACTCCTCGTTTCTCCTTTTGTATTGGTGGGGCACGCAATAGTACGCATGCATTTTGCACTCATTAAAGTCGTAATTGTAATAGCCCGAGAGTTGAGAGTCTTGATCAGTTTTTGCTTAGTACATTTTAGGCATGATCATCAGTTTTCGACAGAACAACTGAAGAGCAGGCAGGAGTAAAGATTTACTGCTTTAAATGCTCTTGTTTTTCTCGGCTCGGTTGTGATTGTATGAAGAGGTCGAGGATGGTAATTGTTGGGATGGATCCTTTTGAGCGCGCTTTACTGAGCAAGTAACAGTCCAAGTTGAGAGCTTCAACGAAATATAAAAAAAAACTGGGATGCAAAAATGGCTATATGAAACAAAATCAGGTCGAATTTCAGTCTGCCCTCCTCTTTGTATTAAAGTGTTTGTTTTGCTATAAGTGCAAGGATGGGGTTGTAGTCATCCGCGCAAATAAAAAAGTTTGTCTGTATCTATAAGCTCTATCCGATTTTTGAAACATGAGAAGAACCAAGACAAGAAGGAACGAGGTGTTAAAGAACGTTTATCTTCTCATTTGAGGGTTTTACGCGAGTGCTAGAGTACGGAAGAGTACAAAGTGCAATACAGGAAAAGTAAACAGACATTATCCTAAAAACTTGAAACCGCATCAGCATCAGCATCATATCATTTCCTTCAACAAGGGTTTTGGTGAAAGAAATGGCTTCAGTTTTCTGTCTTGAGACCAGCGTCTTCTTCCCTATATGCGCGAAGAATAGTTTGTGTTTTTGCACATCTTCGAATGTGATATGAGCGTGGGCTGTATTGTGCTGTTATCGAGTGAGATACGTGTTTTAGCCATTGCGTTGTTGTTGTTTGATCAGTAGAATTCAAGTCCGCAAAAAGTGGGCTACTAAGGCAGGAGGCCAGGCCACGACGCTGCAGCTCAATACTCATGCTCTTTGATTTAAAGGAAAGCATAGTCCTCTAAAAAGAATAGTTTCAGCGATTTATGAAATTGCAACTCTGACTGGGGAACATCAGTGTGGTCCCCGACTTTGTCTGAAATAGACTCCACTCCACCCCAAGAAAAAGCATTGACAAAAGGGGAGGGAGAAGAGGAGACAAGGAAAAACTCATGTGTGTGCCAGGAGAAGAAGAGGGAGGAAACGTGTAAAAAAACCGTGTGTGCTGTTGTGTGTCACTCAGCGTGTGTGAGTGTGTTTGACTGGAAAGGAACGCAAAGGCTGGTCCTGGAACTACCACAATCTACATTCGGATATGCAATCCATCCAGTTTTTCTAGAGAGGGAATGAAGTGGAGCTTCCAAGTTTTTTCCGGGACTCGTCGGCCTGCATAATAGGCATGTAGTTGGAAGTTGTAGTTGTGTAAGTAATTTTTTTTCCATGAGTTACGCAAGTTTACTTTAAGCTTGTTCCAAGCAAAGAGAACTAGTCAGCATAAGCACATCTTTTTTGGAGAAGCAGACCCAATTTCCACCACAAAATAGGGCAAGCAAAGGAGAGAAAGGTGCACTATGACATGAGTTGTGTTCTTCTCCATCTCAGACAAACATTCGTACCTATGAAGAAAGGAGAAGCAGGAATGGAATAAAAAACCTAGTAACGCTGCCATACGACTCCAACACGCAAACACGGACATAACATAAACGAGACGAGGCTCGACTCGACATTTCCCTAATTCTCACACTCAGAAGTAGTCCAAGAGAGAGATATGCACACATAGGGGAAAAGGTTGTAAAAAAGCATATCGTCTTGAATGAGGTAAAGGTGACCTTGCTTTGTTCTCAAGAGAGACAGACACGAATTAAATATTGAGACAGGCACAAAACGATAATCAATTTTAATCCACTCGAAACATTTTTTCTTCTTTTTCTACTAGAGCAACTGTGTCAGTGGATTCAGTGTATGTTTGAGCGGATGGGAATAGTAAGCTTAGTCCAGGAACGAATAAATTTTAAAAGGGCAAGATGAAGGTGGGACCCCACGTAATGACGCATAGTCATGGAGGTAATCAGCACCATGAAAGGGAAATTGTTCCTCGCGTGGGGGGTGCACAGGCTGGGGGGAATCTTAAGTTAATTCAATGCCAGCTAATGCTCCTCCTCCATGCCCGACGCTGTCAGCAACGCCATGAGCTGTTGGTCACGAGGAACAATAGTCAACAGCCAAGTGTTACAGAGGACATGGCAAGGGCAATTCTTCTTAATGTAAGACCCTCGTAATAAAAGTCATTTCCGAGTAAAATTTATTCAAATCATGAGCCTCCTTTCATTTCAAAATGTTGCCATTTTGTATAACAGTGCCCCATTCGACATTGTCGAGCGATGAAGGAGGTGCTGAACCACATGAAAACCTGTCGCTTAGGAGGGTCATGCAGCTATCAGCACTGCACAACATCCCTCCGAATCCTAAGTCACTGGACAAACTGCACCATTGAGGATTGTCCACTGTGCCAATGTGTGCGACAGAGGATGCGTCGTGCCAAAGAGTGGGAGGCTACACTACCCCGTAGCTCTCGGTACACCTTGCTCGCCGCTGCCCTTCGAAGTAGCCAAGTCCCTCGACCAGTCCCACCCAACTGTAATATGGCTGAGCAGGCTCAGGAGGGCCAAAGTGGAGTTCCATGTCAGAACCAGGAAGATCAGAGATGGGAGAATAGAGACAATCAGCAGCATGGGATGATTCAGGTGCGTACTCGTGAGACTAGTAATCCCTGTGATAAGCCAAGTGGTGATAAGAAGTCTGGTGAGAAGCATTCCATCCCGTCGTTGGATCAAGTTCGCAAAGCGTATGAACAACTTGGTAGGCATAGACATGTCTAATTTAAGCTCATATACTATTTCGTAATCTCAGCTTCTGATTGCCACCATTTCATCACACAAAACGTGCTTTATGCGTGTCTGCATAGCAAACCGTTACTGACTTAACTTACATATTCCTATATTCCTACTCAGGTATACCCTGTCCTGAAGAAGCTCTGAAGAGATTAATGGCCACGCTACCATCCTCTCGTACACCAATTAGTGGTGGTCAGTCTGACCCTGAGAATAGTATGGATACGAGTGACAGTAACAGCAACAGTGGGGATCAAGGTGTGTTTGACTGTTCCTCCTCGACCTTGCCCTCACCACGGCCGGAATCGGAAAGGAATCCTAATCAGCAGCATCCCCTAATCAGCTCAACCACTGCGTCTACAATCCCTCTCCGGTTTCCGTTTAAATCTTCCATGTACTCACGTCCAAAATAGATAGGCTGTATAACTCTGTGTTCCCTATAAAAAAATGAATCATAAGCCCGTCTATTCGTATACAAAAACCAAATATTGAGATGAATGTAAACATAAAATACAACTAGAAAACCAAAGAAAAAAGTCTTACTGTGAGCGCAAGGAGAAAAACTCATGAAAATGTATTTTAGTTAAAATTCGAGAGATAACGTATTTTTATGAACTTTTCCCTCAACCTCTGTCGTTCAACCATATTCAGAATTCAACATTTATTTGTGTTGTACGCACTTTGTAGATAACATATTAATTTAGGTAGGCTCATAATATTTTTTATGTTATTTGTATGACAGTTTATGCTGATATGTATTGCTAATTTTATGGATCTGCGCTGTATCATTGTTTTGGAGTTGGATCTCATTGTCTTGTTTCTCTTTTGCCGCTTTTAATATCTATTTTATGCAGATCCTATAAAATATAAATTAGTACTTAATTTATAGAAGCAATTTCAAATATTTCAGGCACTAGAGCCCATATTTATAAAAATTATTTAATGCCAGGATAAAAATTTACAGGTGAAGAATACCAATTATATGTTTTTTAAATGTTGGCTTGCATTTTTTCGTGATTTACATTTAAATTACTTTAACTATTTATCTCTGTGTTAGTTATAAGAGAAATATTACCAAAAATTAATTATTTTTTTTGTCGTAAACTTTACTGATGTACTGAAATTCTTCGAGTCATACGGATATGTGAAAGAATGTGAACCGAAATTTTGTGACAGTGTAAGCCAGCTACATATATACCTCGTCAATTTGCCCCAGTATCACTTCTGACTACCATTGAATACTAAATTGCTAATATATTTGCTATTTGCCTCAGCTATGGTAATTAGAAACTCCATTGAAGTTGTTTCCGAACTATATCTAAATGATCTTCAACTATTACATCTGCAAATGAAACAATCTCCCTTTTCTATCAATGACGACTTCAATCACAATGAGCAAAAATCATTAAATTCTTGAAGTTGTGTACTCCTTTCTGAGTGTAAAGTTTTCAAGGGTTTTATTTCCTCTTCAATGGTAGTGAGTAATGATACTCCGATAAGTGCACTCCATCTTTGAAGCAAGTGATTGAGGCTTCACAAACGCTGGTAACGCAGTTCTGAAAAAGTTAATAAATCTATAATAAATACTATAAATAACCGTTAAAAAACTCAAATATTTGCTACAATATTGCTTCAAACAACTTTCATGGCTCAAGGTCATAGACTACCCTAACGTCAAATATTTGTGCTTCGGATCTTCCCCTTTCCATTAATTTTGCAAATATGAAGGCTGCTCGAAATTAGCAGCCTTTTGGCTAAGCCTATACTATGAATTATTAAGTGCCGATGTTGGTATTGCCTATTTATACATTTCAGTTCTAGATAACAAATGTTTGTACAGGGAAATTGCTACGATTTTGCATCAAAGAAAGGAGTAACCTGCCATATGCCCTATGACAAATGTCCTGGCTGATGACGAAGCTCACTGCATGACAGAGATTCTTTTATGGAACATAAAATTAAAAAATGATTCACAAGGAATGCTGCATCTGACTTGCCTATCATATTTTTGGCTACAAACCCATTTATTCCTCTCCACCATGCGCATCCCTCCCAATCCTCATGCGTCATGCATGCTTCTGCTTTTCTTGTTTATCGATAGTAAAAAGTAAAAACCAAATTTCTCACATCTCTTCGGCCGTATTCTGCTGTGGTTGCTGTAGATGGCCGAAAAGGATCACCGAAATGTGTTTCTTATTGATCGATATGCATATGCCTGTTGGAAAAGTTGGAATGTGTAGCTAGTACCTACATTGGACAGTTTTTTACAAACAACTTCATTTCCTTCTTGATGGCATTTCTTGTATGTGGATTTCCTGCTGAGGCTAGGCACATGTGTGGAATAAAAATAAGTTGAATACTCCAAAATCATTTGCTTAATGCATATTTAATTGCGAAGCATTCCATTTGACAAATTCTGGTGAAATGCTGGCTCCTGGAATGAAGTACTTCCATAAAAGATTTTCATTGATGTTTTATTTGTGGCTGTTGTAGCACGTTAGTTGGTGACGAAGATTACTTTCTTGGCTTGTTTGTGTAAAAAAACAACATTTTTTCTTAGCCAACATCGCAATAAGGATATTGTCAAGCTAGGCGTGCATTCGAAAACAGTGGATAATGAGCCGGGAAGGTGAGCAAGTGATAGTAATTAGTGAAAATGAGGAAGAGGATGAAGACTGTGATACGGAATCTGAGCCAGTTGAAGTTGTTGTGACACGCAGACCATGGAACAACTTTCGTTGGCTGCAACTCGATACTTCCATACGACTAAACCTGGCAGGTGTGTTGAATACATAAAGTGAAGGAAGGCTTCTTACTTACGTAATTAATTATTGTGCGCAGTTTGTAATGTACTTATGTATGGATAATACAAATGCATTGGGATTTCAGTTTTAAATGCTAATATCATGACACCAATTAAATTATTGATTATTGTAGGTACAGACTGGAACCCTAGAATGGAGATTGAGGCAGTTCCCTCTGGTCGTTCATTTCAACATTCGATAAAATCCAAAAGGGAATTAGACACTGGTCGACTCATTCCAGAACAGAAGCTATTTTACTTGCTGAATTCAAGGAACCAAACACTCCTTTCTATAGACTTCAGTACTGTATGTATGCCTGGCTATAGGAGACGATGCTCAAATTTATTTACTTATCTGTGCATGCGGCATGCAAACCAACAATCCTAAATTCAAATGAGCTTCCGCATACCTGATAAGTTAATTTTTCTTTCCAAAAAGGATCTAAAGTCGTTCCACGTGATGGAGCCGGACTCGCAAAGGTTCATCGCTTTTTTCACGCTGCCTTGCTTCCCTCAAGATGAAGGCTCAGCTCAGTGCTCAATACAAATTCATAATGTGATTGATGAAGAGATTTATGTTGTTGAGTCATTGCGCGTCAGCGAATTATCCATTCCTGTATGGGAAATGAAAATTTGCATTTTCAAGATATAAATTCAATTATCTCATTTGATTAGGCGGAAATTTATTGACAATTTTTGTGTGCTTTTCTACAGATCAAGTCAGAGAGTGGAGAGGAGCTCGCTGTGATCATGAGAACACCTCCGAAATGGACAGCTAGTATGCCGGGTTTAATGAATTTGCATTTCTCAGGCGACGATAGAGAAGGGCTGACTTGTCGCGAACGGGCAATCATTCTTGGCTTCTTCCTTGCAATTGTACATAAGTCGACTCATATTTTGCTACAGCATTTTTGAAAATATTCCCGTTTTCCACTTTATTCTAAGAAATTTTGCTGTATTTTCTTCAAACAGGGAATCCAAGGAATCTCCCATTGGAAAAGGTCTTCAGCAGGAATACTCACTTGGTACGTGTTTTCCGCTTTCCTTGGTTGCCTCTTCGTTCTCCTCGTTTATATCGCAGTCCGCAATGATTACTCCTCTTCCTCCAAGTTTGATGGCGCGGATCGGACCCTGGTGGGGAAGAATATATTTTTCTCGTCAGCCTCCCAATCCTCTTGACGTTATCAAGATGATGATGCTGACAATGTTCCAACTTTGTTCTCAATATTTTTGTTTTGATAAATTGATTTGATCAACAAAGCTTTGATAATAAATGCTGCACCATAGCTCAATCATAAGTATACGAGTAAACTTAATTTATTAGGTCTGTATGAGACATAAACTCATTTCTTTATTTTTTTTTCAAGGCCCTTGCTATGTAGTATAGCTTATTGAGAGTTACATAAAGAAAGCAGCATCAGAACTATAATATGCGACTGACTGGTGAAAGCAACAATAACTTACTTTTGTAAATTCTCTAGAGAAATACTTAACAGTACACTCTAACGTAACTTTCTAAACACAATTTTGATAAGTTAATTAGTAACACTTTCACATTCAAGTTATATTTAATACGATGACCTTGACCTCCACAATACGCAACCCAGTATGATGGTTACTAACAAGAGGAAAATTGCTATTCCAAATACAATCCAGAAGTATGTTGGATAGTCTTCAAGGTCTGCAATTGTATCTCCCAGTTCCTGTATGTAAGGCAGTGTGCGCATCCAAAATAAAGCTTCCTGCAAAGCATGACACAACAAGTGCAGTCAAATGATTAATAATATTGTCACTGATTTGTGGAAATGTTGCTTTGTACCCCTTTTCTGAAGTCTTCGCCCATCGGAGACGGCAGCGAGGTTATGTTGTAATAATTAATATTCCCGGGCTGGATAGGCCTCCAAGGTACAGAATTGGGAATTAATTGGAGGCCAGAGGCAGGGCTTCCAGTTGTCGCAAATGAGACAAATGCCCTCGTCATAATATCAGAAACACGTTCATCTTCCGCTCCCATCCTCTCTGTGGAGCCTTTCACCGGATCAAATAAATAAAACAGGTCATCTCCATGAGACACTCCATAGTTGAAGAGAGAATGATGAATCCCCATCTGCCTGATCTTTCGTATCTCTTGACTGGACAGACTCGGGGATGACGGAGTCTTGTGAGAAAACACGTAGGAATATACAGGGCTCTTGGAGCCGGCCGCAAGTCTCTCAAGCATATCCCAATGACAACTGTAAAATAATTTATCCCCGAGCATTTTACTAAACTCGGATATCACTCGCTTTGTCTCATTCACAACGTCAATCTCTTCAAAATATTGAGCTTTAACCGCATCAGTAGCGACAGCGACAGGCTCCGATTTGTCCATAATATTTGAGAGTACTTCGGGTAACAATTTATTCTCAAAGTAGTCCTGGTCCCTAAAGTTGTCTGCGCCTACTTCCAAATGAATCCTGGCGTAAATGCTGAGTCCTTCATCATGGGTGACCCCGGCAATTACAGGTACTTGCACGAATGCCCCGGCATCCATGAGTTCACGGGGTTCTGCTGGCAGAAAGGCATCATCTCCCCTCCAATCTCCGTCAATTACTGGGGTTGCCTTTAATGGAAATATGAAAAGTTTCTGGAGTGAGGTTTGAGCTTCCAAAAGTTCCTCAATGGTTTTCTCTTGAAGACATGTCAGGAGTTCCATGGAGTCATCGGTGTCGCAACCAACGGTTTCTCCAACTTGGAGGGCATACTCTTTCGGGTTTTCGTTAATGGACCTATTCAATTTAATAAGACATGGTCATAGCCTGCTGCTACAGCCACAGAATATTAGGTAAGTTTTGCATATTAAATCGACTGAATTGTTACCAGTCACAGAGGGCCGATCCACTTTGGATTATAGCTCCATGGAAAAGACCCATAGCTCTTGGAGATAACATCAACATATGAACTGCGGCAGCACCTGCAGAATGCCCGACAACAGTAACCCTTCCAGGATTCCCCCCAAATCCCCGAATGTACCGCTGTACCCATCTCAAAGCAGTTATTTGATCAAACATCCCAAAATTTCCACCAATGACCTCATCCCCAGTGCTGAGAAACCCGAGGATTCCGAGTCGGTAGTTGAACGTTACAAGTACAACATCATGTCGCATTAATCGTTTGGGTCCCACCATTTCTCCACTCCCAGTTTGAAAGCTGCCACCATGTATATAAACCAAGACTGGAAGGAGTGGCCTGGAACTTTGTAACGGAACTCCCCGAGCGGGTGCTCCAGCAGTGCTTGCTCCACTTGGAAGAAACGGAGTATAAATATTGAGGAAGAGACAGTTCTCGGAGCCTTCCATAGCATGACTTGTTGAAAAAAATTGAGGACATTCTGGAGCAAATGAAGTTGCGTGATGCGTTCCAGAATCGACCTCTAACATTTCCGGCTCCATCCATCGTCTTTCCCCAATGG
This sequence comes from Lepidocyrtus paradoxus, assembly GCA_034696885.1. NCBI lineage: Eukaryota > Metazoa > Arthropoda > Collembola > Entomobryomorpha > Entomobryidae > Lepidocyrtus > Lepidocyrtus paradoxus. Next base: position 102,714 of record JAQGAH010000038.1, read on the forward strand.
GAGGATATGCATAAGGGATCCCTGTGAATGCATAGTACTCCCTTCTAGTCCTGTCAACCGTCTCCCTCGTCCCAATGAACAGGCTGTCTGCTGCATTTAAACTTATCCGAGTACTTGCTTGCGCCGAAGCCAAGTCTAGGCTAATTCCCGCAAATGCGAGCAACCAGTGTACGGAAAATGGAATGATTTGTACCATGTTTCAAGTAAACAAAATATAATCACGATAAAAATCAACGATCTACTTCAAGGCAACTGCATATTTTCCACTATTAGTCTGTGTAATGACACTTCTTAACGATAGAGTGACACCATACAATATTAACAAATTCCCAAAACGACTCCAGTCCAACTCCAAGTTGACGAAATTGAGATGACGAATGGAAAGGAAAACAGATCAAAGGATAAAGCCTGAATAAATCAGTATGAATGAGCGCGCGACTTCCTCCGGATATTGACTAGCTGAGTGATATGAGCATAATTGGGTGTTCCGCGTGGGCTGGTGGGTAAAAATCAGGTCTCGAAATGTTACTCTGGTGGTGGTGGTGGTGGTCGCACTTGCAATACTGCCGAAACGGGAGGAGAATCGGAGTTTAGCGAAATCAAGTGACTTTTTTCCACTTGGTGCCAACAACCAGTTTTTACGGTAATGAGGATGATCAGGCTTTTTTGGAGTGTTCCAAAAGTGTATGAAAAGGGAAGAAAAAAAAACGACTCAAGTGCACACAGACTCTCTACCTTAAACCCATATAGAACAACAAAGTTGTTTGGCTTTTAGCTATCAACTATAATATTTTGACTGTAGCGTGTAGTTCATTAGCCATGGGATATGATATGAATCGGAAGCCGAAGGAGATGAGATTATTTTTTCACATCACCTCCTCTCTGTATGATGTCATGTTGGGGAAAAAAACAGAACAAAAAAGAAGTTTAACGAAATAAGATAACGAAACGAGCGCTCTGATAGTTTCGGTTGGAAGGAGCACGCTAAAAATACCTAAGGAAAATTTTTGAAAAAAAAACATCTCGATCTCTATCCGAACAAAGTAGGCTCTCGTACCTATATGTATGTATCTGCCCTATAAATGCAGAAGGCAACGTGATTTTCACTCCAATTTTATAATTATATTATTCGCGCAAGTTTGAACTTTTACAGGAGAAGTTGAACCTCTTGCCCATCATGTCCCTCATTACTCTTGTTTTGTATCAATGCCAATTTGTAGCTTACAGAGCGGAATCAAGGGAAAAACATTCCACTGCCTAAAGTTCCCATTTGCATTGCAAAACTGGCAAATTCTATATTTTCGCTCACCGGCAAAACCAAATCTGTGGATTAATGAGCTATTCCGCTGATAATAATGCTTTACGTCTTAATTCTAGTTAAGACAAGCTTGTTTTCTGTACCCCCCACCACGGCAAACAATATCAATATCAATGCATTTCCTATCATTTTCCTGCAGACCCAATTAAACATTAGCATGCTGTTGTATATCCCATTATCCTATAGCCTTCATTTCCTGTCTGTCGTTACAAAAAAGTATTATTTCTTATTTCCCAACAACTGTCGCAAAACCGTCCGTTTCAATCAGACAGAAAAATAGAAACGAGTTCTTGGCAGAGGAACCCCATTCGCTTTTGATTAGCCCAATTTTTAAGTTTTTTTTTATTTCCAAATGAAAGCAAACAACAATTTTCTCATCAGTGGCGTGCGTTTGGAAATAAAGTGGAAATTCGATCAAGCAGAGAACACATTTTTAAAAGACATAGGCGCAAACTGAAATACCATAATTATATGAGTACATAATACTATATACTTTAGTGACAACAACACATTTGCACGTATTTATACATACATAACAAGTTAATCAATTAACAGTCGACGTAATTATTTTCTTGTTCCCTTCACTAACATACTGATATATATCTTAAAACTTCATTACAATACTTTATGGGTTACGATACGATACAGACACAACTGATGGAGGTAGATTTTTGCTGGAAAAAAACTATCAGGATTGTAATCTTTAACATTAAATGGATTAAGTCATGCAAGGTTTGTTTTTGAAGGGTAATTAATATAACGTTTAAACTCCTGTAATTAAGTATTATAGTCTCAGGCACAGAGTGTATAGTTAAGTTCTTAAAAATTAGATAAAAATTTACTTCGTACTTATCGTATCTTTATGATTATATTAGAATGGCACCGTTTTCTAAACTATAAAATGAAATCCATTCACTTTTCAATATGTACGACCCACGGGATCAGCACGAAACCACGTGAAATGCCTTGTTTCTTTAAAGCGATTGTTTCGACTTGCACAATAATATGTTTAACATAACAAAGCTTTGATTGAAAATAGAAAACATTTACAAATACAAACCATTTCCGTTCGGATGAGTCCCCTTTGTTAACAATTTTTTAGTTGAAATAATAATGAACAGAGTAAAATGAACTGAGCTTATATAATTTACAGATTATTGCATTTTAATTATCTTTTTTTAATAATAATCCATAGGTGAAAGAATAGCATGAAATTACACAAAAACTTTCATAGTTTCTCGTCGGCATATATTAAGTTAAGCTATATAGCTTAACTGTAACAGTATATAAGTCAATTATTATTATGTTTGATTAAAATAGTTAATGGTTTGGTTTTACATAATGGAGCAAGGTGCAGCACAACAGACTGGTAGGCAGACAGGAACGGGCACAGCCCCCTCACCACCTTTTTCAGAGTGCTTTGACTTCATCTTCTCGTTTTCCTTGCGCTTCCTTTCCATCTTCATCTTCCCTTTTCCTTTCCCTTTCTCCACTTCCTGTTTCATGGTTTCCTCTTCTGTTTTGGTGAACATTTGGCCCGGTGGGTAGAATACTGGTGGGCCTTGCACGTTCCGGGTTGGCTCCAGTAAGGGCTCCTTGTTATTCCCATAGGCGGGGTTCTGGTACTGAGTGACATTTTTTCGCTGAATTAGTTCAGAAGTCTCGTCATCCCGAATGTTGGTTACGTTGTCGTCGATGCGAACTGAGCGTACAGGCTGGACAGGGTGGCTTCCGGGGCCGTATGGGACTGACTTGTGGGGCCCATCGCTCCCGTATGTAGTGGACCTCTGAAATTTAACAAAAATGTCATCTTCGCATACTGAAAAAAACAAGATAAATGATCAGACAGAAAGAGTATCTTACAGAGTAAGTGTTGTCCTCAAAGGAAGCAAGGAGCTCATCAAGCCTCTTTGGAGGCTCTCCTGCCTGTTTCGGGGATTGGGGAGATGGGAATCTTCTAATCGGAGAAACATCTCGCTCTCTATGCTCTGTAGTAACAGTTGAAGTGTAATACCTTGCTCCTATTCTTTCTGGAGGCTCATCATATGAAGGAATCGGGGTGGGTTTCAAGGCAGAGGTTGTGGGGCCACTGTGAATGATTGGCAGCGGCACACCACCAACTGGGGGTGGCTTGGAAGATGAAGTTGTTGAAGATGTGGTGGTATGATGATGATGACTTGTCGAGGAAATATCCTTTTGTGAACTCTGCAAAATCTTTCTAATCATTGGTGGGGTTTTCAAAGGATCCACTTTTTGTGGAGGTGGAGTTACATCCCTATCAGTGATCATCTCTCGCCTGTAATTAGTCTCCCGTGTACTCATGCTACTTGGCTTCATTGGAGTAGAAGAATAAAGTGGAGCACCGATGGCACTGCTTGGTGGGGCTCCATTGCTAAGTCCGCGAGTTTCGGAGGAAGTCATGTAGGTCTTCCTAGTTTCTGAAGAGGAGCTCATTGTTTCCAACCCAGGTTGCCTGCTTCCGACTGGGGGATAGTCTGATGGAGAAGGCATTAGCTCATCCAAGAGACGTTGATTGGTTGCGCTGTCAGTTGTCGTTGACGTAAAGTGTGCGTGCGGGGGTGGGAACTCTTCTGCTCCTTTGATCATTGTCGTATAGGAAGCCTTCGAGTAGAACTCTTTTCTCTCAACTTTTGGCGAGCGAGAGGAACCTGTAGGGACCACACTGTAGCCTGTGGGTGAGCTAGGTCCTGATTCTGTTTGGAAGATGATTCATAATATAAAATTGCTCAATCAAGCAATTTTTTTCCATTTCTAAGCTTTACTGAAAAAGTGTAATGGTCCTTACTGATTTCTGTCGTCACGTTGGCTGGGGCTAGGTATTCGATCCGAGGTGCTCTTTGTGAAGATGACGTTGTCCTTGACGAAGCTTCATCAGCAAATGCCACAGATTTGGACTCTGTAAATCTGGAAGGACTCGTGGTACTATAAGCAGAGTCTGTAATACTTCCGGAAGTTACTGGACCACCTCCAACAAGGTTACCAATTTCAACCCATTTCTCATCCATAGTTTGCGGAGGCTCGTTATTCACTTGCGTTCTCTGCGTTACTCGATACTCTCGGTATTCCTGTGCATTGCGACTCCTAGTGTCCGTGGGAATCACTGTCTCCTGTAGGTCTTCTAAAAGACGATCTATTTACACACAAAACAAGTCAATAATTCATATAGGTATTTGCCAAAAGTGAAAGCACGCATGGAGTAGATTAACCCTGTTGATCACAAACGCATGAAATGACAAATGACAAGTAAATACTGCTTACTGAGTCGTGAATCCCATTCACCCGCACCGGTGACACCTGTTTGTGTCAACTGGCCTGAACGTGTCGCGGTAGCCATGTTGGAATCCTGTTATTCAACGTTCCACTTCACTCACAGTGGCTATTCCAGAAGAATACAAGAAACAAGATTATTAATCAATTAATCGAAGAAAGTCGTCTGATTGTAAAGCGTGAATGAAATTGCGTTTTATAAATACAATATGCATTCGTGATCGTATTTGCGGAAAAAATAAACACAAAATTAAGAAAAGGAGGAAGAACAACCATCCATTTGCGAAACCTACCCAAGCCAACCCAACCCTCACCATTCACCTCCGCTACTTCCAAAACGGCACAGACAAAATGATTGAAAGCTCTTTTCCAACTTTTCTCGCAAAATCGGGTTAGCAGTAACAAGTTATATCCTATTTATCCGCATAAGCTGTGTACAGCAGTTTCAAACAGCTTATGTCATGCCTATGACTGTTTGTTTCCAAGATTTTCGCATCACAAGCTATATGGAGCTTTTCAGTGAATCAGCACTCTCCCCATTGCAAAAACTCGTCTGGCTGCACCCGAGTCGTGGGTGTCCACACAGGAAAAAGTGAAAAGAGAAGTGTCGTTATTTTTAGACTTGTAATAATTACGTGTGCGTACACATTTTATATAAACATGTGAGTCAAGGAAGCTCCAACGTCTTAAAGAAAATCAGTAAAACACAAACAGAAACTCATTCAGCGGGGCCATCCCGATCATGGTCTTTTTTCTTCGCTGGTGAATATAACTATAACTCAGCGAATAGAAATGTAGCATGAAACTAGCTTTCTTTCTTGACTTTGGAACAGATCCAGCCATATAGAAGCATCCCTGTTACATTTGCAGGAGGATTCGATTCGAATGAAGCTCTCAGGATGGAAGATGAAAATCAGGTCACTTGCTCTTGCCTCATCATCTTCCTTCCTCTGTTTTCCCTACTTTTGCTTGCAAAAACTTTAAATATTCCAAACATTATTATTACGATCAGTTTTGCCTTGCTTTTTTCTTGTATTATTCGAGCTGATTATGCAAGCTCACATCAAAGCCCACATCATCATCATCATCATTAGCCCTGCCCACAATAAGTATGGTTTGCTAATAAAAAAAATCGTTCTTTTTACTGCGCACGAGCATCAAAGGCAGAACAAGACAGAAGCTCGATGTTCAAATACCTACATCTTTTTACTGTGCATACTGAAGGGGGGAAACGAGAAAATCCAAATTGGAACTGGCAGATGATCATCGAGAGCCAAACTATTGAATGGAAGGAAATAAAGGAAACCTTCAAAAAAGTTGTGACGATGGTGTCAACAAATAAAAGTCATCATCATCTCGTCATCATCTTCATTAGTACAAATGGCAGAGAAAAAAAATCATCCTTCCTGCCATTTTCCATTTGTACTCTTCAACGTTTCCTTTCTCTCCCTTCTTCTCGCAGAACATAAGAATTTCTAGTTTTTTTAACGGATGGATGATGATCTAATCCTGTTACTGTGATTATGCAGAAGCAGAACAAGATTCCCTGTTTCACAGTTTTAAACGACTGCTACACCACATACTAGGCACTGGTTTGGTTGTGAAGAAAAAATAAACATTTTGTACATAGCTACCTACACATTTCGATCTTTATGACTTGTCCTTTCATCCCTAATAATATGCGAGGAAATGTTTCTCGTAAATTGGGCTCTGATTTTAGCACCCAAGTGCAAGGTGAATTTGGTTTAAAAGGTCGGCTGCTTACAGTAATGAATAGGACGGGGGAAATTAGCATAAAAGCAAGCATGGGCAAATCATGTCGCCATTAGATCCTATTATGACATTGATCATTGTACAAGGCAATCCCTAATAATGAAAAATAAGCTGTAGTATAGGTATATTGCCCACTCCAGAAGGATATGGGACTATTAATCGGAATTAACTTGGAGTTTTGTCCTCCTCATCCTTCATTACAAAGACAAACGGTTTTCGCTTCTCGCTCTGCCCCGTGCTAATTAAATCTTCTTGGAGTGAAATGGACAGGAAAGCTTTTTAAAGTGGCAATTAAAAAGTCAACAATACTTTGACGCGTTTATGTCATTTCCAAAAAAGGGTTCATTGCCACCAGACCAGACCAGAATAAAAGCGACATTTTTTTCCATCCATTATCATCCATGACAGCAACATGCGGCGTAGATGTGGAAGCAGTTTTTTTCTATTTATTTAAATTAACATAATCATATATCATTCCTCTACAAATTGAGCTTATCGTGATTCTGATGATGTGTGAAGGAAGGAGACCTCATTGTCCCAAATCCCAAAAATCCCAAGTCCATTTTTGGACTGCTCAATGGTACAAAGTACAAAAGGAAGTAGCCTTGAGGCTGCAAGCTTTACTCTGATGATGCGATATATGATCCATCCGCTTTATGCGTCTCCATCCAGTGTGGGTAGTTTTTGTTGGGGCCAACAACGAGAAAAAATATATGAATTTTTAAACAGGGTAAAGTAATTCAAGTTAAAAGATGAGGAAAAGGGAAGGAAGCAACTTCTACTGTTGGGATGATGCTGATGCTGATGATTTTTTACGCATTTCACGATATGCAATATTATGCCTACATCACACCCTTTTACTATCTATAATGTAATGAAAATGTGTAACCGTTACTAAAACGAGGACAAAAAGTTTTTTTCGAAGAGATAAGTGCACGTGCATGATATGATGTACATTTTTTTACGCTGGCTCTTCTGTCCCACCACCACCGCTTATATGCTGAGCTATCGAAGAGAGATCAAAAAATGAATGTTGATTTGAATGATAATGTGGTGATGATGATGATGACGACTCTTGGCCATGAGGCTGAGCGTTTTTCAGAAATGGGCATGCTCATCGGTCGAGACCAAATGAATCTTTAAACTTCATTTTCACCCTTTCACGCTCAATTTTTATAATTTCTCTTCCAAAATTATCAGAGTTTACGGTAAAAAATGTTTGGTTTGGACTAATTTTTTTTCAAAAATTCTTCCCTAATCACTAAATAGGACTAGGTCAACTAAGAATACATTTTTAATGCTTGAAAAAAAAACATGCGGAGATGGGTAAACTGTGAAAGAGGAGTATAATGAAAGAGGACAGACGAGTGGAAGCGAGAATGGCATAGTGGCATGGGTGAGGAGAGATGAATCGAGTTGCAGAGATTCATAGGACATCATGCTAAGAGCTTGATTTCAAGTTTACGCCAAGATTTGTTAGTGGAATGATAGGCTGGAAGGAAAATATTAAGCCGTGCATATGTTCAAGATCAAGTCAAGCAAGAAAATATGTTTACTTGATGAAAATATGCTCTTATTCGTTTACTTACATACCTGGAGGGCACGGCTACAGACGTTTTTTTTCTTCTTCGACTGCACCAGCTTAAAGATGAATTGTACAAATCACAACACAAAGACTAATACCGGTTTCCACACTTGCTATTTTGCACATGCATAAGTTTTTGACGGGTAGCGTATTTTTGGGAGAGATGTTGATGATCTTTTTGGTGTTGGGTGACAAACCGTCAAATATTTCAGTTTCTATCCTCACAGACAAGAAAATGTGCAGTTTTTAGTTGAGCTAATTCAGATAATTTAGACACCAGTTATGTTTCACTAACGAAGGAGATGTTTTTTTCTTCCCTGGAACACGTCTGGGCAAATTGCAACTTGGAAGGTGACTAGAGTTACGTTATGGCGCTTTCACAAAACAAAGCCCTTGTGCGAGGCTCGTTAGCAAGGGAAGGAGTAACTTGGCTATGACACTGGTCATGAAAGATATAATATGCTAGTTAAGAAAGTCTCCTTTGTTGACAAACGGTCCGTTGTTGCTCTGCTCATGTCTTCACTCTCCACTCATCTCGCCTCCTGCATAAGTGCAAGGAGCTTTGGTCGCGTTGTGGTGATGTTGTTGCAGCTCGAAGAAGTCTTTCTAAGGAGAGAGCCAAATGGCAACTAATTGACTGTTGACTTGGCCCACTGTCTTCAACCCTGTCTTTTTCTGCTTCTTCTCTTTAGGATCTCTCCCTCCTTAAACCCCTGGTCTTATAAAAAAAACTATGTATGGCTGGATTAATATCTAAAAAAAACTGCTCGTATGTATGTATCATCATCATCATGAGGGATGAAGCGGCAAACTAACAACCCACACGTCTTTTCCATCTTCATCAGAGATGCTGTAATAATATGGTGGTGATGCACATGGGTCCCGTCTTTCCTTATGGCAAGATGGTTTGGTACTGCAAAAAAAAACTTCAGCGATACCGAGGAGTCGTTACATCATCGTCATCAAAGATGTTATTATCATATTTTGAAGTTGATGATGAACACTTTAGAAAATATATGTATGCTCCCTATGCATAAATTTTGTACTTTTCTGTTCTTATTCCTCCTGCTGACCAATAAACAATAAAGTGTAAAGAAAAGAGCGAAAGAGTTATTAGTTCTTATGCATGGAATCATTTTTTATATGAGACTAAGGATAGTGGGAGGGTTGCTTCTGTCCTGGCATGCAGACTTTTGTCATAAATACCACTTGCAAAAAAAATGAAATATGGGTGATGCTGCTGGCCAGCGTCATAAATGCGCCTGTGTAATTTTGCAATTTTTTCTTTTGCATTGTTTGATTGTTTGCACACTCAAACTCTTTTAACTACTGCTCCGGACTATGTATCTTTTTTTCTCCAAAATAAATTTGCATAATATTTTGATCAGACCGTACAAGCGCGTGTGTTATAAAAGACTCGTGTATAGTCTTCCCATTTTGTTTGCTTTGTTTCATGATCAGTTTGATTGGCAATGTGTGGATCTTCTTTGATTACAGGGAACTCGTATCAGCTCAAATTACATGTTGATATTGGCATTGAAGAAGATTTTTAAAGCTTTTTTAAAAACAGAATCTTTCTCCTGTGGACATAAACTGTCCATTTAAATGCTAGATTTTTTTACGTCTTGTGCTTGTGGCTCTACTACGTAGAATCAGAAACGTAAAACTTATCGGATTTGGCGTGAATTAGGCATGTTATCGTTTTGCCCCCTGCTATTTTATGCAACATCCCATTATTGAAATCTTACATAACATAATGGATTCCTCCAAAAGGGTTGTGGTGGGTGACGCTGGATTGATTTTGATTCTGATTGTGATACGAGCGGATAAGGGGGATGGTTATGTAGGTATTATTATGACAAAAACAGCCTTGAAACTATGCCGTGAGTGAGCCTTGATCAGCTAAAAGAGGGAAAAAAATTATATTTTTTTCTCTTTCTCGCTTGTGTAGAACATGGATGTTTGATGATGATGAGGATGATGATGACGAAGATAGGTTCTGTTTGTTATGGACACATCCAAAAATGGCAGAAGGGGAACTTTTTTTGCTATTTAAATGTCAATTTAAACATTTCTGCAACTTGAATAGTTTTTTTTTCTAAAGATTTCCACGTTTTCCCATTGTTGGATGCGTGCACTATTCAAGTACATCCCTTCTAGTTTCATCCGTGTGTACCTTATATGTCCTCTCTTGTTCCTAGAATATGCCAATGTCAATGCTCGTAAATTCATTTCTCAAGTGATTAAATTACTCATTATCAAGCCAAAGGGGAAGGAAACTTAGTCCTTATAAGGGTGGACACGTTACCTTGCCGCAGTCATCTTTTCGGAAGAATTCTTAAATGAAATGAGTAAGATGATATACCTGAAAGTTCACGTGGACATGGAGCTTTCAACTTGCAATAACCATTTATACTTAGTCATGTGTATTGTTGAGAGATTCTAATCCTATATTGCAGTCATATCATCTTAAAATGCATTAATTTGCGTAAGCTGATATTAAAACGAATAATTTGTCGGATTCGCTGCATTACCTCTGCAGCTCCATACCAGCAGCCTGTATAATGTTTGCAATGTACTCATTATAAAAATTTCCACCCACGCAGCCAACAAGAGATTGAAATGACGATGATGCCTACGCAAACAATAGGTGGAGAGATTGCATCGACACATCACATCATACTATCCCATTGCAAAATGGAATGACGATATTGCAAGACTCTGTATAATAGGTATATTGGTTAGAGCAGTAAATTTTATTTTACTTATTATTGGCTTGGAGCCCGCCTACGACAATACCTGCTTGAAGGTCTTTTTAAGGTAATGTCTGTTCCGGATATCAGCTCAATATGTCTTCATTACCAGAGAACCACGCGTGGCAGCTTTATCATTATGAATGGAGACAGGCTAAATAAATTTTGTGGCCGAGTTGAAGACAATATGATGAGCTCATTGTAATCAATGCATATTGCATCACTCCCCGTTCCTAAATCTGCCTACACAGATCAATCTCTGTGGCGTCTATTCTGGTGTGGTCGTTTGGGTGAATGTCGCTATTTTGGCTAGCTCCCCCATCTCATACAATAACAAGTTCCATGACAATGTTGGGCAAGCAATAAACAGTAATTGCAACAATGAACGGGGTAAGCTGTTAACAGTAATGGATAATTGATTATGCCAATGACTAACCAGCCAACTAGTCACAATCTACAGCCACTCATCATTCATCTCAAGTGCTCCATATTTTGTACATTTTTGTAAGTGAATTATGTTGTTTTCTGGTACTTGAGAGTATCATGCGCCTTATTATAACCCACATATTTTAGCCCTTAATCACACTCCACTCGTTTTGTAACTTGACAGATAGAAGCATCATACATTGGACAATTGATTTTTCCTGAATTTTAGGCGATTATTTCTGCACTAACGCAAAAACTACTTGAGCAATCCATTAAAAAAAGAGTTATCAATATTCCAGTGGAATTTTATCTTTTGTCAAAGCACTTAGCAATTACCATGTTCATGCAAACTGGGGATGGAACGAACGAGGAAAATGTATGCTGGATGGTGGAGCAAGATCCAGACTGTTGCAAGCTGAGGTAATCAGAATGTTTCACTGTTTTACACACTCAATTGCTGATTTTTTTGGGATGGCTGCTCTAATTTTGATTAGATACTGATGTTAATAATATGGCATATTGCAATATGACACGTGTGTGTATTATGGTATGTAGGTACATCTCTCCATTCGCAGGGAAGGTGAGATGGGAGAATTGGTTAGCAAAAAATGGATGCTGTCGGACGATAGGCCCTCCTCCAAAAATTTGCTACAGTTGTCCGGTCCATTTTCTCAGAAAGCATTCTCGTCAAGTTCCAGTATTTTTTTCACCCCAAGGTGAGCCAACAGCGATGCTAAATTATTCGTTCACTGTTGCGTCAATATGCAAAATAACTTGTATTAATTAGAAGGAATGAATTGAACTAGTAAATTTTCGACTACTTTGAAAGAGCTTAAGGTACAGAAACCTAAAGTCAAAGTCCAGCCGGAGGCGGATGAACCAAAGAAAGTTAGGAAACGAGCAGCTTCTCTGGATACTGGGTTATCTGGTTGGAGAGTTGGTAAACCCCTAGCAAAAGGTTGCTTTCATCCTCCCCCTAGTCGCATGGGATTATTTCGCAGTCCACTTGAACTCCCATATGAAGAGAGAAACAGGATAAATAGACAAAAGCTGATGAATTGTCCCTGCGATGAGCAAACTCTCGATGATCTCGTCGAGGAAGAAGAATGTGCACAATTTCATAAAAGTACGAGAAAAGTCCGTCCCTCAAAGGATTACATACGAGCAAATGCCGTGAACGCAATTCGAATGCCTGCGAGAAGACTGAAAGAATGGTTCATTGATAAATGCGGAGTGCATCTCCGAATGTCAGAACCCCCATATGTCCTCCGACCAGGTTTTGGAAAGGTCCCGTCCTATATCTACAGGAGGAAGCTGGAGCTATTAGAAGCTGACATTGAATACAAGCAACTTTTAAGAAATGAGGGTCATAAGAACTTTGAAGAAGTTGATTATGAAGAGAGAAAAATGGTTATCCAAGGCCTGAAGGATTACTGGGGCGAGCTCCTCCACCAATACAACTCTTTTCCATTGAATGATGAAAATACGGAGCGCATTCGGGAGGCGAAAGCAGATCTGGAGTCAAAGATGAAAGAAGTGGAAGCTGATTTAAGACTGCTTTGCAGTCCAAATGCTCTGTTTGTAGGGGATGGTCAAGCCTCTCATTACTTGTGACAATTGACAATGACACGTGAACACATCCCTCCCCACAGCAATGTCAATTCAATAACCCACAGTTAAAAATAAATTCCAGGTTTTTGGCTGTCACACTCTCAAAAACATAATATATTTTTTTCAATGCTTATCAGCAAGATGCATATTTTTTTATGAAACATAAACCCATGTTTTATGGATGATCATTGCAATGTATGTCATGTCATGTATGTACTCATGTTTGAAGGCTAACTGTTTTACAGTTGCTGTCAAGCAAGACAAGGACACTGGCAATCCACTTAAGTCCTGCATGCAGCACATTAGAACAGAACAAATAAAAAACTCTGAATGATTGATTGAAACAGAGGGAGATAAATTTGCTTGTGATTGGGTTAGTTTTTTCATGGTTTTTTCTCGTTTATGAGTTCAATTATTTTTCACGGTCCGACAAAGTGGATAATCATGCTCATGAGTATTTGTAAGCTTGCAAATGAACGTGTCATCAGCAATGAAGAATCTATAAGCATTATTAACTTGCGACCGTTAGGTGAAACGCAAGTTACTAAGATCGTCTGGGCAGTCTGTCCGTCTGTCTGTGAACACAATAGAGACCGCAGTTTTGAATTTTTTTGTGTTTTCTCTCTGTCAGTGTAACTATATGCCAAAGTTACGAATCGAGTTCGTTAACCAACACAATCGGTTAACACCAACACCAGGAAAAAGCCAAAAAGTGCAAAAATTGTATGTAATTTTTTAGATGAAATATGGATTTCTACTATTTAAA